>CM050164.1:423309376-423426876 GCA_027410445.1 Discoglossus pictus | reverse complement strand
GCCAATTGAACAGGGCTCTATTTAAGCACACAGCATATTTTTTTACAGAAGTTTTTAGTTAGTGCAGACCTTGGTTTTGGATACAAGTTCACTAACTAAAAACTTCTGTAAAAAAATTATGCTCTGTGCTTATATAGAGCCCTATTCAATTGGCTGAATCACAATTTAATAAGGCTGCTAGTTCTTAATACTAATATAGGATATCCAGAATCTGATAAGAACATCCAACATAATGAAAAGCATCCTATATCTCATTGTTTGAGATAATTATATCAGCAGTTTGACTCAGTAAATTGCAATTCATTAGCCATATTCTATTAGCTACTTGCAAATGCCTTGAACTCATTTATTAGGCATTCTATTGACTTAAGAATTCATTAGAGCCAATAAGTAATATTTGCAGAATATGTAGCAATATTAAGAGTGATTTTAAGTGTGTATAAATTTACGAATTGGGCAATAGAATCGGGCCCTATGTGTATAAGCATTACTGTGCAGAAAATGTGTTCAAGTTATTAATCTGTAGTATACGATGAAAGTGATTTAAACTTAAGTAGATGCAGGCTTTTGGAATCTGCCATATAAATCACAATATAATTTGTCATGTATAAACCTTATTTTCCTGAAATGTGCCCCAACCACTTTAATGCATAGTATATCTAGGCCCTCATTCGATTGCAATTTGGCCAATTGAATAGGGCTCTAAATAAGCACATAACATATTTTTTTTAAATAAGTGTTTAGTTAGTAAACATATATCCAAAATCAAGGTATTCAGTAAATAAAAACTTCTTTAAAAAAAAAATGCTATGTGCTTATTTAGAGCCCTATTCAATTGGCCAAATCACAATTGAATGAGGCCCCTAGTGTATATGAGTAAGATATCAGGCTATATGACCCCCCAAACTATAAAATGGGAAGTAAGTTGCCTGATTTGTGCAAAAGTTTTGTAATCCAGAGATTATATGGGATGGGTGGACAAAAAGTCCAAAAAAGCTTTCCTAGAAACTCACTAAGATATGGACATTGGCCAACGTGACAGCTGATCAGAGCTGGACAGATCTGTCCTAGTGTGGAGGAAGACGTGTCAGGGACCTCATTATAACTTCACATGCCGGGGGCCCGATTCAGTTGCCCAATTTGTACATTTATACACACTTAAAATCCCTCTTAATATTGTTACATATTCAGCAAATATTACTTATTGGTACTAATGAATTCTTAAGTCAATAGAATGCATATAAACATTTATAAAATAAAACACCTGAAGCCAAATGTATGAGCTCAAGGCATTTGCAAGTAGCTAATAGAATAAGGCTATGGGGTGTATATTTTCCCAATTAACTAACAGGCAAATAGTTTGACAATATATGTAATACTGTGCACTGTCACTCAGCGGGTACATTGGAGAGAAACAGATATCATTATAAGTTACTCTGGAGAGTTTATATAAAAATATACTTTATCCTGACAGCTGCTTATTATTTATTTATACATATCACTTTCTAATATGATGATTCAACCAATTGGCAATTTATATCTGCCTTGACACTTTTTTATAGGGTGAGAGGGGCATATGTATATAGGAAAGAGTGGAACAACTACCATATAAATAATCGTTCGAAAAAGTTTTCTGTTAGAGTATATATATATATATATTGCATTTGTTTTGCATCAGGATTGCCCCACTTTGTTATCGTTTTTATCGTGGTTTATTCTTGTTTGTTTTATAATAAAAGATTAGTATTTGTTAGGTGTAAATCTTCTTTGACATTGAGTACTATATGGGACCCCAGTCCTTAAACCAAGCACCATTGGCCACTGTTGATGTTGTTAATGAGTATCCAGGAGTGTGTATTTTTAGGTTGTGTCTTTTTATTAGTACATAAATGAATACACTGTTTGTAAGAGGATCAGGTTGGGGTCTGAGTTTCTTTATAATGTAGATCAGTCATATGAGATAACTTCAACCCGTTGGCATTTTTTGAAGATATTCCCAATACAAAAGAAACATGGCACATAAATGATCAGCACACCAACTTAAAACTCTCTCCAGTTGCCATCCTTTACTTGGTCTTTGCTAGCCCTGTGTGCCAGTGGGTCTGTCTCCTTTAGTATCTATTAGAATGTGTCCTATATGCAGAGCAGGATCCACCTTTTTGGAGCCCCTAGGCAGTGAAGTGGAGGAGCCCCTGCGAGTGGGTACACAAGGTATGCACAGACCCATTTTTTGCATTTTCTGTGCATTCAGGTTCGTTTTTCTGAAAGTTCCTTCTTGTTCTATGTTATTACCCCTAGTAGCTAGTCTATGAACTGTAGCATTTATTTTTTTTGAGCCAGTATCCTTTTTTTTTTTTAAAGTGGTGCCCCTCACAGGGAAGCGTCCTTAGGCGGTTGCCTACTTGGCCTAATGGGTAATCCGGCCATGCTTATATGAGCAGATCTCCATGGACTCCATCTGTGTTGATACCATGTAGGCTCTATGACTACTTTAGATCATTCATAGCTCACTCATGAGATTGGCTTCCAGCCATTTAAAGTAATTATTTTGTGGGTAGACTATAAATTAACACAGTAGTCTCAGCAATTAAGCACATTATTTGAACAATACATGCATTTTGTGTATTCAAAACAAGCACTCTTGGGTATGCGGATTTCCAACAGTCCAGGATTTCTGGATCTCTCTGCTTGTATATTCTTTCTGCATTAGGTCATGCTAGTTACACAGTTTAATTCATTCTGAGTGATACATCCTGTGCTCACTTGCAGATATACTGATATCCTGGTCTATTTGAAGCTCACCCCTAGCCCATAGTGTAGGAAAATTATATTGAAGTGAGATGCTATATATTTTGCCCTAAACTGTTCCATGGTATAGCAGGAAGCTATTGTACAATAACAAGGATGCAACTTATTACGCTCCCTGTAAATGCAGAGCTAGCTAAGAAAACAAACAAAACTGATTTACCAAGCACACAAGTCTTTATTCAATGTTTGTTTTAATTCACAAGTCAGGCTAGAGGTGGAGCATACACTTTGCTCTGTAGCTATTTCTGTGTAGTTCTAGTGAATTTTCTCAGTTTAAAATCATTATTTTTTTCATTCAAAATACTTTGTAACCTATAAAACATGTTCTTTTAAATGTGTGATAATAATGGTGGGACTTTAAGGAACTCAGATTAGGTGAAAGGGGAATGTTCTTGACAACTATTAAGATCAGATATGCATTTGAGATAATATACAGATTTTTATTTTTCAAATAAAAAATTAAGTCCTATATAAAAAGAAATAATTCTGGTTACCACTTTACAGTCTGTGCTGTGTGACAGTGACAGATTCGGTAGGACCCTTTTGGACAAGCAGGACAACAATACAATGCTTTTACCTGGGGCGTGGGCCTTATAAACTGGGCCATATCTACCAAACAAAAAAGCTCTTGGAGATGTCAATTCTCAGTAAATATGCTAACACAAGAGGTGACAAAGTACACAAGATAATACAAAGTGCTGAACTTTTTTAAAGGAAATTGAACTTTTTTAAGACATATGTTAGTCCAATAAAAGGTATTGTGACTGCTCAAGCAACAAAACAATTTTTTATGTTTGTTTGTATCGTTTAGTCATTTTCGACTCTCTGTGACCTCATGGATAGTAACACACCAGACACATCTTTATGTCCATGGTCATGCCGATCCACTTGGTTTTCATGGCAGACATACTGGAGTGGGTTGCCTGTTCCTTCTCCAGTGGGCCACAGCATACAGCTCCTGGTATTCCAAGGTAGTCTCCCATCCAAATACTGACCAGGTCCAACCCTGCTCAGCTTCAGGGTGGTGGGATCTGTTGGAACCAAACCCAGGTCGCAGTGGTGAAAGCACTTAATCCTAACCACTGGGCCACCACGGAACCCAACCAAACAATTACATCCATATAAACATACAGACAATATATTGGACAAGTGGGATGTTGGGATTTGATGTTCACCTCTTACTTGCTCCAGGAAGAGTTTCCATTTTGGTATATGAGGTAGCTCAGACATTAGTAGAGCAGTAAGTTGTCTGAGGGGTATGAAAACCATCCATGATCAGTATTACAATCATACTATAATTTATATTTCATGAGGCTTTAATATGTACCACTTCCAAGAATGCACAGTACAAGTAATATATCACTGAATACTTTATGCCTATATTACAAGCAACTTTAATTTATTCACATAAGCTGTGTTTGCCTGTATTGATGTAACTTTCTGCTTGTAGGCCAGTGAGAGGGAGAGGGGTGTGGTGTCAATTTCATTCCGATCCAATTATGTTAACAAAGGCTCTCTGATCCCTCATTCCCTGCCCCACCATTCACTGATAACTACATACACACACCCTCATTATCCAGCTCCGAGGAAGTGATCTAACAACACAAATTTGATTCTTATACTCATAAACAGTCTTCAAAATGTAAAATTTTCCCCCAAAAAAGTTCTATCTCCATGACTTAAGCAGCTACTAATGTTGTTAGTTAGAAACATTACATTCAGTTGTTTCCGACTCTCTGTGACCTCTTGGACCGTAACACACCAGGCACATCTTTATGTCCATAGACATGCTTTTACACTTGGCTTTCATGACAGAGATACTGAAGTGGGTTACTTGTTCCCTCTCTAGTGGGCCACAGCATACAGCTCCTGGTATTCCTAGGTGGTCTCCCATTCAAGTACTAACCAGGCCCAACCCTGCTTGGCTTCAGGGTGGTGTGACTTCTTGCTTCCGTGACTGTAATCAAACCCAGGTTGCAGCGGTGAAAGCACTGAATCCTAACCATTGGACCACCAAGGAGCCATCAGCTGTAGACCAATCAGAGTGTTTCCTGGTATTGACTCCCTGGATAGTGCTGCTCTATGTGTCCATCTAATTCGCCGGTTACTACATAGTGTTGTCACATTTACACAGAATGACCCGCTAATTCACTTATTTGATGCCGTAACATGCTGGCAAAATAGATATTTTTTGTTATATATTTGAAAAATATTTTTTTACAAGATTATTGGAAAATTGGAAGTTATCCCTTATGAGTTACTAGGAATAATGTTTGCACAATATTATAATTTCAGTGGAGATCCTGGAAATCTGACGTTTGTGAGCATAAAATCTCTGAATCAAATCTTTTAACCTCTGTCGAATTGCTTAAGACACTACACATCTGACGTTAATTCCCCGTCATCTTGGGTTCTTATGATTGGGGATAAGTAAGCATTAAAGACTTTAATGCATTTTGATTTCTCATTTCTACCAAACCCTCTCCAATGGGTGTAAGATAATCTTACAATTGTTGGCAAAACATTGAATTTCAAGCTTCAAGTCATTTTCCAGGCTACTTGGCACGGCTCTTTTTAACTGCTGCTGTTTTAGTTTAACATTTGACTAATATTAATCATTATAACATGTTACTTGTTTGGAATAGAGTGAAATAAAGGCATATCCAATGTGGAATAAACATTCAACATCGCCAGCCCTTATGTACAATATTCTTCTGTCTTCTGTATATCATGTAATTTATTTTTTATGGATAATATTAACTTTAATCAGAATCATGATTTATTTAAAAAGCTATACATAGTTATATATATTTATTTATAAAGCGATCACTGAATATGCAAGACAAAATGGCAGTATACATAATTGTACAGAAGGAGTTAGGGGGCCTACTCTTATAAGACTTTACAAACTAAGGGCCCCATTCAATTGCAAGGCCGCAACTCGCGGTATACAGGCCGTATGTCTGCGGGCTTGCTGCAGGCTTGAACTCTTACAATTATGGAGCGATTCAATTGATCAAGCCGGCAAGTTAAGGGCCGAAAGCCGAAACCATGCAAACGTAAGTAGCATTTCAGGGCGGGAACATGATCAATTAAGCAAGGCCGTAACTACCCATTTAGAAACAGCCACCCGTCATCATTACGGCAGTATAAGATGGAGGTTACAAATCAATCAATTAGCGTTTTAGAGGTCCGAAATTCGGTTGGACTTGCAAACCCGCAAAATACATAATACTAAAAATGAATGCCAATACTGTTCTAGTCCATGTGGGTGGCCTGATAGGAATTAACTCTTTGATGCCCGAGATCGATATATTTTTTTATTACCGATTTGTGGGGTTGAGACTATTGTGCAATTAATTATAATGCATTTCATCACCTTCCCCGTCATTTACAGTGCAGTATTGATTTTATATTTGCATTTACAGTGCTATGGACATGTCTTTAACCCCCTTGGGATTCCTATATGGTACCCGTAGGTTTTTCTTCTACATTTGCCATTTACGGGTGTGAAAACATTTGCGGGCTTGGGGAATTGTACAATTGAATAGCGATTTGCGATTTTAGCGATGATAGGCGCTGTGAACGGGAAAGATCAAAGGCTGTAGGTGTAAGTTTTAACGACCACAAGGATTTCAAGACCGTAACCCGTAGACCGTTTGCGGCTCGCAAAAAGACACCAATTGTAATTTACAATTGCTCACTTGAATGAGGCTCTAAGTGTGTGTAGAAGTTAATGAAGAAGAGGGAGGAATTGCTATAGGCTAGTTTGGAAATGTGGCAGGATCTAAGGGAAGGAAGCACTTACTATTTGTAGGAGAGTTTATTTACTGAGTAAGCTGATGAGTTTCCTAAGCTTTAAAAGTACCAGCGAAAGGGAAGGGGTGTGGTGTCAATGATCCATTTATACCTATGACTTGTGGTGGTGGCAAGGATTCCCTGCTGGTCCAGTGGTTAGGATTCAGTGTTTTCTCTGCTGTAACCTGGGTTCAATTCCAGTCAGGGAACCAAGAGGTCACACCACCCTGAAGTCAAGCAGGGTTGGGCCTGGCCATTACTTGAATAGGAGACCACTTAGGAATACCAGGAGCTGTGTGTTGGGCCCCTTGGAGAAGTAAATAGCATCCCATTCAGTATCTCTGTCATGAAAACCAAGTGGATCAGCATGACCATGGACATAAAGATGTGCCTGGTGTGTCACAGTCCATAAGGTCATGGAGAGTCGGAAACAACTGAATGATTAAAAAAAAAAGTGGCAGGAGTAAAGTGTTAGACTCTCTGCATCTCCCAACAGATAAAGACTGGGCATAGTTCAAACGAGAGTTACGTTACTGGTAACTTTTTTATGTTTAGCAGAACACTGAGGTCCATCTCTATCTTCATAATATTTGCATATCATTGCCCAGAATCCTGAGCTGCATTGGCGATTCAGCTGCACTAAACAATGTGTAAAGTGTATTTTATGGGGAAACCATTGTATTTCTTGATTAAAATGTGTATATATGGATCTGTGCTCTCATCTGCACATACACATTCATTGATAGTATTCATAGTAACCCCAACCCAACAAATGCAAGAATCTAAGGAATGTTAGACCAGTAAGCAGAAACTGGCTGTATTATCCTGAGAACACAGAGGTAGACACCAATTATAATATTTCCAGCAAGCAATTTAAACATTCTTTCACTCGTTTAACCTGCAAGGTGATGAAGAGCTTTATAGTCTTTTAAAATCACTGGGATTATCAGAGTAATGATTCTGCAGCTGGACAAATTTATTCATGTGCAGAAGCAGCTGATTTCTTTAGGTGACAGTAAAGGACCTAGTTATTGCAGAAATAAAAGGTACATGTATAAATAAATATAATTGTATTTGGCTGTTATCAAAAGTTTTGCGTGTAAGTGTTAGATAATTGTGTTAGACATTTAGCTGTATCTAATGTATCTATCAAATATCTCACTCTCTCTATCTCTCTTTATCTATGGTCATCTCTCACACAGGTAAAGAAGAAGAATATGCCTATTGCCCATTAGACTAATAATACTTTTACAGGTATATCTGTACCTATTATTATTTATCCAACTGGCCATTCTTTTCTTATTTATCAGTTATAATAGATAGCTCTAGATCAGGGCTCATCAACCTTTTAGTACCTACCGCAGTAACTCAATTTACCCTCTCTCATTTCTGGTTACATAAATCATATGACCCTAGCTATGTATCGCCCTATACTTACTAGATAGTGAACTGGTCCTGACTGCTGTCCCTAGCTATGCATCACCCTGTACTTACTAGATAGTGATCCAGTCCTGACTGCTGTCTCTAGCTATGTATCGCCCTGTACTTACTAGGTAGTGATCTAGTCCTGACTGCTGTCTCTAGCTATGTATCGCCCTGTGCTTACTAGATAGTGATCCGGTCCTCACTGCTGACCCTGGCTATGTATCGCCCTGTACTTACTAGATAGTGATCCGGTCCTGACTGCTGTCCCTAGCTATGTATCGCCCTGTACTTACTAGATAATGATCCGGTCCTGACTGTTGTCCCTAGCTATGTATCGCCCTGTACTTACTAGATAGTGATCTAGTCCTGACTGCTGTCTCTAGCTATGTATCGCCCTGTACTTACTAGATAGTGATCTAGTCCTGACTGCTGTCTCTAGCTATGTATCGCCCTGTACTTACTAGATAGTGATCCGGTCCTGACTGTTGTCCCTAGCTATGTATCGCCCTGTACTTACTAGATAGTGATCCGGTCCTGACTGCTGTCTCTAGCTATGTATCACCCTGTACTTACTAGATAGTGATCCGGTCCTGACTGCTGTCTCTAGCTATGTATCACCCTGTACTTACTAGATAGTGATCTGGTCCTGACTGCTGTCCCTAGGCTCTCACCAGCTCTCCAACCAGCCAAGAGTGGTGTTGCGGGCCTCTGACGTGTGATGTCACTCTTCAGTGACATCACCTAGCGATTACCCCACCGCCCACCATGAAAGCCTGATTCGCCCACTAGTGGGAAGTGGGGACCAGGTTGACTACCACTGATGTAGATAATTGAGCAAGATAACGGAGAGACAGAAAATGTAGCTTACTCAAGCTCAATTAGATAATACTCCGAATCAAAATAACAACCAATTTCAATTATTTTTCATTATATGTGTGCTATTTATTTGGGTAACATTTGGGAGCTTTCATGTGTCACTCTAATTTGCTTTGGTACAAATTAGTAATTATTGCATCTTTGAACAATTTAATTTTCTGGTTGTAGCTGCCAAAAAACTATATCTGACACATAGTTGGACAAATCCATCACTAACCTTCATGTGTTCTAGATTTACATAGACATTGTGTGAATTTTGAGTAAACGGCTGAGCTGTAACCTTTGCGCTGAATCCTAAAGTTAAACACCTGCTTATAATAAAGACGTGCCAAACATATGGTAGTTATAGGAAGGAACCTTTGTCACACCTTGGTTCTTTAACAATAACATTACAATTTTTACAACCTGGAGTATAAAACGTGCTAAAAATCTCAAAAACAGAACCTTTTCTTTATATATATTTTTTATTATTCAGTGAATTGTTTTCTACTTACACTCTGGTGATTTTAAGATTGTATCTTGAATGTATAACTAAAATACTTACATCTGTGAGTTGCTGTTCCTCAACTTCAGGTGAGATTTGCCTGGCAAACTGAAACTTATATGTGTACTGAAGAGTCATGAAGAATTTACTTGATAATTGGCAAAATGTTTTGAAAAAAAATAAAAAAACACAAAATGTCATTATTAGTAACCATGGATTAAGGAGTTAAACTGTGGATGCAGACAATATTTCTGTGTGGTTCTTTTGAAAGCCTGCCACTTTGAGTAGCCATTTTGCAATAGATATAAATATAAAATCAACTTACCGTAGGATAACCCTCCATCAAGTTCATGGCCAACAACCAATCCGAAATTTAAGCCACCATGACACTAGCACAGTCTACAAAATTTAATAGAAATTATTTTATGCTCATTACACTGCTTCTGAATTGGTTTGTTTGTTTATACTTTAAAATATGGGATGTTTTTACCAAACTACAGTGATCTTTTTAGAGACTGTAACGTGCGTTTGTACCTGCCTAAATAGAAAGATATTTCAAATTCTCTGTTCTTAGATGTGCTTCTCTTATTTTGTTTTGGCCACACTAAAGAAGTATTCTCGTAAAAAAATGTTTTAAAGCTTAGTAAAATTACAATATCTGTATTGGCTTCCATTTGTTTTTCAAAATCCCAACACTTTGTATCTTAAATTCAACAGTTGCAGTTTAGGTCCATTTCTCTCAATGAAAGTGAGAATAGAGGCTTAATAGAAGTAAAGCAGATGAGGTCATTGTCAGAGGATGTTTGGGGAGTATTTGGAGCCAGGTGCTGACATATAGAAACTGACAGTTTTGTAAGGAATTTGTGCATTTTATGGCTGAGGGATATAGGTAGTCAATGTGGTGGCAGATTAAAATGAGTCAGATGAATCTAACTTATTTATATTTATAATAATATGCATTTATAATGGATTGTAGTGAGGACAAATGACGGAAAAGCCAGTTAGGACACAGTTTCATTGATAAGTCAGAATAGGAAAAAAATATTGTAGATTTCTTGGGCGAGGAAAGGATAGGCTCTGGCGACGATCAAAAATATAAGATAAACTCTCTTTTGTTTGCGTATGTAGAAATAGTATATAGAAATAGCCCTGAGTTTATTGTAATATACTAGCTGACACGCCACCCTTTACTACTTTCAAAGGTACCTAATCTGACATGGAATATGGGCTTTCCTCCTGACACTTTCACATGCCTCATAAAATGCAATGCAAGCCCAAGATTGCTGTGAGCACTGGAAAACTTGTAACTATAACTTATCTTACATATAATCTATTAATAGACAGCAAGCTATGCAGGGGTATCAGTATCCCTTTAAAGAGTTATATGTTAAACCCAGGTTGGTGTCTCCTATTTCTTAGTTGTAAACTTTCTAACTATAGCCACAGAGGATTTTGGAAATAACCAAAACCAATTACAAATGAAAGAAAAACTGAATGGACATGAATATTTATTTACCCTCCGAAGTGTATATATATATATATATATATATATATATATATATATATGTGTGTGTGTGTGTGTGTGTGTGTGTGTAGGGTAGATGTTTAAGCCCTTAAAGGGTTTGCTTACCTTGTCTGTTATATATAGTTCAGCTACACTGTCCAATATATTCAATTTAGGAGGATAAGCTCTCAGGTTCTGAAAGGACCATACATTACAAGCTCCCTCACTTTCTTCACTGCAGTAATTTAAGCCATTTTTCTCTGGGGTTAGCATGTATGGCCCATGAGGCCCAGGCCGAGCACAGCACAGTTTCAAGGGTTAGCAGACTACCTGAAGATTCAGTGCAGTACATTGAAATATCTATTCGATAGATAACTTTAAAAAGGGATTGGATATATTTTTAAATAAAAAGGGCATTCAGGGCATTATCCTGGATAAATAGAGAGGGAGTATTGATCCAGGGATGAATCCGATCGCCAGTATCTGGGGTCAGGAAGGAATTTTACATTTTTTTCCCTGTTGAAACAATTGCCAAAGTTTCACTGTTTTTTTTGTTTTTTTTCTTTGCCTTCCTCTGGATCAATTAACAATAAATCTGCAGATAAGAGGAGATCTAAAAAGGTTCAATTTGATGGACTAAAGTCTTTTTTCTACCTAAATTGCTATGTAACTATGTTTGTATATGCACAGAAACATCTATATGTAGTGATATTTCTGTAAGTGTTCTTGATCATTTGTGACACACCAATACACATAAACTGATGATTTGAGATATAGAAAGGGGGAACTGCTGCAAGAGTTGCATGCGGGGCACGGAGATCTGAATGGCCTAGGGCAACATAAATCATAAATACATCCCTGACTGGATGATTAACTGGCTTATATAAAAACATTTAGAAAATAGTAAAATATTAATCAGTTTTAAAAACTAATTATTTTAGTTTTCCAGCGCTCTGGATAATGATGTAGAGTAGTATCAATAAATATTATTCATGTGGAGGCATAGTCAGAAACTCAAAATTATTTGGGTCATTTACACACATTGGAAAAAAAGAAGTGGAACCGTCCTCATTATCATTAAGATTCCTTTCCTGTTATTTGACTCATTGCCTTTCCTGTGTCAGAGGCAGCCGTGCCTTACTAATGAAAAAAATGTTTCAATAAGTGAAATAATACCACCTGTCTAATGCACAAAATCCCCTTTCGTAATTAGTGCCTCTGTTTTTGCATACCACTTTAATTTCAGGCTTTGCCAGTGGAGCTCAGACAATTAGCGGCACGTTAGCAGTACAGCTGCGCCGCCAAAGAGAAAACATTGTACTTTCTTACAAGACGTATTTATCCTTTGAAGTCCAAATGCTTTTTTTTTCTGTTACTTAGAAATTCTTTTATTATATTGTTTAAATCTAGTTAATTGCTATGTTTGAAAACTCGTATTTCAATAGAAAAGCTTTGGGGAAAAAAGTCTGGCTCTGATGCAAAATGGCTGTGCTTGATTGCGACCATTTTGATTGAAAAATAAATAAGTAAAACGCTTGAGGGTTTGTTTGAAAGATTTTGAAGTTCACGAGAGGTTTTGATATAAAATAAGTTACATAAAAATAAACAAGCTAAGCTTATGAGGAAGAAAAACAAATCCAAAAACATTTGCCTGCTAAAAAAAAAGGTGCAGTACATTTATGTATTGGTTATCTAGGAAATGACCAATTAAAACCAAATAATTGTTTGATTGAAACTTCCAGGGCTTGTGAAAGGAGCGTAAATATTAGTCTAAAACACTACAATTCATGGATTTCAGGAGAATTGCAACTAATTGGGCCATTATTATATTTATGACTAGATTATATTGGTGTGTATAGGTTATAGCACTTAAAGAAACACAGTCATGTTTTTCTATATGGTTCTTTGAATAACTAAACTTGGTAATGTGTAAAATATATGTAGAACGTACAAAAATAAACGCAACCTTTACATTTTTAACTTTATATGCAAATATTCTTTATTGCAGGGCTCCATTCCCTTTACTTTGCTGCTTCTTGCAGCTTCTGTCTCATTAGCCCTAACTAAACACTGCCACTTTTAGCTGACCTTGTCCATATAGAAGCTTCCCTTGCATTCAAAGTCTCCTCTCGCTCACAAAGTAGATCTATAGAAACTCAGACATTTAGCAAGATGTGAGCCAGCTGCTTGAAGGATGCTAAACATTAGCACATTTTAATCCCTATTCATGAACTTGGATATATGGGCGTTTTGTGAGACCTTTTGAACCTCATAGATTATTTCATTAGGCTGAAATGCTTTTGGACCTGATGAAGAATCCCATGAGGTATGAAGTCTTGTATTAAATGTCTATTCAATTAAAAATAACATTCTGGTCAGGTCACTATCAGTCATCTGGTAATAGTATTATATGTTTTATTAGGAACATATAATCATATTCACAATTCCGCATAATTAAGTCACAGATTACACCAGGAATATCCTAATAACAGGGTAGAACAAGAGTTTTTCAACAGATTTTACAATCTGGTCGGAACAGGATATATCGAAGAATAATGCTGAATTTTAGCTGACCAACACCCTAATTGCCAGGTGCTCAACATATTTATAGTATGTATTTTAATTAATCTGTTGCAGATGTTGGTAAAGTAAACTAATAATATATGATATACTACTGCATATGGAGTTGGCATCATTGTGATGTAGTAGTATTTGAATAGTTGCAGCATTTGGATAAAATAAAAAAAAATATTATTTGAAAACAACTAAGAGTTGTATTTCAAACAGTTTTTTTCTCCAGTGGTTATGGATTTCTAGATCAGGCGTGTCTAATTTCAGGGACATCCCAGGTTTTAATGGTGATTAAGCCACTGATTATATCACCAGTACTCAAGCAAGATATCCTGAAAATATGGCCTGGATCTAGCCTCAGAGTACTAATATTGGACAAGCCTGTTCTAGAATTTCTAGACCCTTTCCTCATTAACCCCCAGGTAGGCCATGATTTTGGAGTGAAAAATATGGCTTTATGCTTCAGTCATTTTGTTGTCAAAATTAGAACCTGGTCCTAGTTTTGGACCACAAGGAACAAGAATTAACCATATGTCTACTTGAGTACAGGTGAATCAATCAAAATGAGGGGCCCATGATGAACAGGCCTATGGTTAATTAGGGATCTGATCAAATCACTACTTGTTGATGCCTTAAGGAACATCCCTGGGATCCACTGAATTAGAGAATAACTTTCAGTTCTAAATATACTGAAACAAATACAAGATAATATTTATTTCATGATTGTATACATTTTAGGTGCATATGTTTCTACTGGGAGCCTTCCAAATGATGTAATTGAAGTAGTCTAACTAGATCTTAAGACAGTAACATGTTGTTGCTCTGTTTATCTTTATTTTGTATTGCTAACCCGTTACTAATGAGAAAGTTTAGTCCATATCAGAAATTAATTCACTATTCATTTACACATATGTGCTATGTTCAGTAACCTTTGGGGCTTTTAGGCTTTTGTACTTTCTTTTCTACTCTAACTAATGCATATTGATATGAAAAATTGCACTTAGTATGTGTTTTCCTTGGCTATGTCTTGTGGGAATGTATGCCACAGATCAGTCTAAGAATATGCATCATTCCACCAATACACAGATTGTGATTTACTAACTGAACCTCTTACGTCTATGTACTCCATCACAAACATATGTCCTATGCCAGTGTTTCTCGGCTCGACTCTTCTGGTCACCCCATCAAGTCATTATTTACGGTTTTCTTACTTGAGCCATTGATTAACACATCCAGCTCCCATAGAAATGATATAACCGAGAAAAAACACTGGGAATGTTTTAATTATAGGCAACTCTGAGTGGTATGTTGTTATGTATCAGTGGCTGGTAAATAAGATCTGATGAGTTTTGCTTATCTAATCATCCCTGTGTAACTTTAATGCTACAGAATCTGCTAACTATGATAAATTATATTAACGTTATATATCTGGCATCATGGAAACCAATATTAATAATGTAAAAAAAAAGACTTTTTATGAATGAGTGGGAAACCAGAATATGAATTTATCAAACAAAATATTTGCCCATGGAAATAAAAGAGATGAACAAACACTGGTTTAACAATAGTTCTGTATTTAATTATTGGCTTCTAATCTTGTCCTTTTCCATTTTGTTTCAGTTCCCATCTATGTGCCCTTTCTAATAGTGGGCTCTGTGTTCGTGGCCTTTATCATCTTGGGGTCGTTGGTAGCTGTTTGCTGCTGTCATTGTCTTAGACCCAAGCAAGAACCTCAGCAGAGCCGAGCACCTGGTGGTAACCGTCTCATGGAAACCATTCCTATGATCTCAAGTGCCAGCACTTCACGTGGTTCTTCTTCTCGTCAGTCAAGCACAGCAGCCAGCTCTAGCTCCAGTGCCAACTCTGGTGCAAGGGCACCACCTACAAGATCTCAGACCAACTGCTGTTTACCAGAAGGAGCCATGAATAATGTCTATGTTAACATGCCTGCCAACTTTTCAATGATGAGCTGCCAACAAACTGGACAGCTAGTTCCTCACCAAGCACAATATCTTCACCCTCAGTTTGTAGGCTATGCTGTACCTCATGACTCTGTACCCATGACACCTGTACCACCTTTCCTAGATGGACTTCAGGGTGGATACAGGCAAATGCAGTCACCCTATCCTCACAGCAACCCTGAACAGATGATGTACCCAGCAGTGACTGTGTAACTTATACCATTTCAAACTTCATTGGGAATGGAAACATTGGAATGCCAGCTGCTGAATCTAGTCTGTGTGTAGCATGAACTCAAGAATGCTTGAGGAGAACGTTATGTCTTGTTGGACTAATAAGCAACACACAACTGGTCATGGAAATGCTGAGTGGCTATTTTGTACGATGCATGAACCACAACGACAAAAGGTTTTCCTGAATGTGCAGATGCTTTTTTTTTTAGGAGACTTCTTGGTCTAAAAGCCTGAGCCATTAACCCACTCTTTGCTGGAGAGCTCCAGCAAGGTGGAGGTTTGAGTATAGCAGACATGCTTTCTTTGTGTTCCTCGTCAATGCAAGTGTGACAATTCAGGTGTAAATGTCCCTAACATGTCCATGTTTAACACAGACAATCATGCAGACAATCAAAAAATTTAAATAGTGCAATTATAAGAAAACTTTTTTTTTTAAATCAATTTCCAGTCTGCATTTTCTAAAGCAAATATTTAATATTAAAGATTCCAAAAAACAAACAAAGATTTAAGACAATTTAAGGAATACTATGACATAAAAATGTTCCATAAATCTCAATAAACACTCAGAGCAGGAATGTAACTAAGCAGAAACTTGCCATGTATTGCTTGTCATTCAATTTTTGCTATTGGCTACACATATTTCAAGTTTGCCATTACATAAAAATGTATTTGTATAATTCAGTTCTACAAAAAAAAAAAATTCTATTACCTTATCCCAAAAATGCTGTTAATAAGAAGAAGCGGTTTAAAAGGTGTAAAACAAGAATTCACAACAGTTTCAAATGTGAAAAATATTTATATTATCTAATTCAGAGAATATAATATGTAGTTTATAATACAGGACCTCTCTCATATTATCATAGGGCCTCACTCATTTAGAGTAATGTACATTTAATCTTTTTTTTTTACATGAAGCACAATGTTTCTTGACCAAAGTCAAAGGGGTATCCCAAGGTTTCAAACATGCATCCATCCATGTATTACAAAGTGATTATAGAACAGTCAATGGTAGTTATTTTTCTAAGGACTCCAAACTAGTACATTTTTAGTTTAGATTTTAATCCTTAAAGTGACATAAAATTCCTATCTGAGGGTGGTATCATGTGATACCGAATTTTGACATTGGTGTGTAAAACTTGATAAACGTTATTTTCTTAAAACAAAGGGAGTTAAAGCACTGAACGTTTTGGTTATGCCCAGTTATAATTATACTTGTTTCTCCACAATCACCCTTTGCCAGGAATCAAAGGAATTTACTGTGTCTCTAATCCAAATTTCCAAAGATATGTACCTTGTATATCTTATGTATGAGTAATATTTCATCTGTCTCGTAAGAGACACAATAGGCATCTTAGATTATTTATTGGTAAAGAGCTATGGGTAAAGGAACCAGCATAAAAGAAATCACCAGTACATTCAAGTTAAAATATTAGATCCAATACATCTGCCACCTGAATATACCGTAAGTCTGAGTATTGAGCACTTTTTTAGCCTTTCCGGGCAATTTCTTTTTTGTCATTGAAATTCAAAGTAAGTTTATGTGTTTTTATATTAATAAAAAGTTTCTCATTAATGTTAAGGTCCAGAATCTCATGGTATAATCCTAATTTGGGACTTATTTGTCCTTTAATAGAAAGTTCACAATGCAATTGAATAAGACATTGTAATATTTTGAATATGTATATCAAAGTGCTCTTCTAATTTGTTTGGAGCTATGGTTGGGGGTTGGAAAACCCATGATGGAAAAATGAATATGGAAAACTAGAGATGGGCTACATAGTAACATATTTTGGATTAATATAAAATTGAAATCTGAAGTTCATCAGGACTTTCAAAAGGGCTATGTGAACTTTACAGAGTACAGGTTCAGATGATCTTCTATTTGAACAAGATCTATGTGAAGTTTGTACTTTGTTGGCCAAATATTCATATACCATCATCCTATTTCCAGAGAAAAGATAAAATGGTAATCAAACCCCTACTTCTTTTTTAATGATCATACATAGATGCATGCACCCAAAGTCAACAGTCTATGGGGCATATAGGTCAGGTTCAACCAACACAAATACTGGCTATATATTCAGGATATCTTGTTTAAGTATAAATGGATCAACCAGTAGCTCAATCATTTTGATTTATTTACCTATGCTGAAATAGGGATATCTTGAATATTTGTGCTGGGTTAATGTTGGGCAATTCTGATATAGTATATATCTCTTGGTATGGATAAATACCTGAGGGTGCACTGGATACCTTGCACATGCCTGCTAAGTACACTCTGCTCTGATTTGTCAAATTCAGGGGTAAATCATTTGTATATTGTTTACTGTAAAAATAAAAATAAAAAAATTAATTAATTTTTTTAAAGGTAAAAGGATATTTTGAAATTGTGGGAAAGAACATTTTGATTTGAAAAGTGTGAAATGTGATATTTTACACAATTTATAAGTGTAATGTATTATAGTGTAAAAGAAATGTCAATGTTTGCCATAGTTTCTGATATCCCAAAGGACTTCAATTAAAGTGTTTCTTCCAACTGAAGAAAAAACTCCATTCTTAATAAATGTTTTACGGTGTGACATGGGCTCTGTGTCTAATGATCATTTACATTTATTATTTAAAAAGCTCCATCTTGAAACACAATACTTATTTTGAGATAGTTTATTCCAACACATTGAGACAACAATCACAGAAAGTTCTGAAGGACAGTCACATGTGAGAAGGGCATAAGGTTGGGTGTGGGCAGTGTGGGTCCAAATGTAAGTGGTCCTATGCATCTCATTTCATTATTATAAATAATGAAAGTATATCCATCAAATACGTAAAAATTATAAAAATCCACCCTTTAATTTGGCAGCTAGCAGGTCTACCATTGTTAAGGCAGTGGAGTGAACAGGGAGACAATGTTAATCAGAATGATGTTAATAAAAGCTCTTTTAGTCAGTGTTAAGACCAAATAAAGTTAGAGTCTTGCACAATGTGATTATGTTGTGAACACGGTGAGGTCTGTTAAGACCTTGTTTCTACATTACACTTTTTTTATTAAACAAATAGGAATTGTGTTAGAAACTGTATTAAAGAATGTGTTCATCAGTTAAGTTAATGGCGGCCAAAATATGAAGCCTTAAAATGATCACAAAAAGGAAAACTGGAAATTTTCCCATATTATTAAAACTTAATAACATATTCAGAAGCATCTGGTCATTTACTTAGAAGGCAATGAGTCACACAGTTCAATAGACCATATAAGCAAAGATGGTGACCACATACATTGGTTGGCAGACACATTCTTGTATGGAAAGTGTGAACTAAACTAAAATTACTTCTGTAACCATATGTTCATGATCATTGAAGTCCCACGTTTACAATATTATATTTTGAGGAAATAGACTTAAGATTCGGTTATCAGTTAAGCAATAAATATAGCCTTTATTATCTAGTTTATATATTTATTCTGTTCTGTTTGTTTGTTAAACTCATTTGTCCTATGGGAAACAATGTATACAGATAAGGATCCAGTTGCCACTACTATAGGTTGGCATTCCTTCGTTCCAAGTTACCTCGAAATAACTAAATGGAAGCCTTATCTGCATTCAGGTGCAATCTCAAATGGCAAACCTCCATAACATGCAAAGCATTTATCAAATATTCTCTATAGTGTAATTGCATAAAAACATTTTCCTTGTCTAGTCCTTCAAAAACATACTATAAATTAACATTTTATGTAAGTGACATAATAACATTTTTTTGATGGCAAATAAGAACCAAACTTCCTATCTAATGCGACAATTCTATGTTCCATTAAAAGATTATCAGCCTTATTAAATTGCGATTCGGCAAATTGAAAAGGGCTCTGTTTAAGCACATAGCATATTTTTTACAGAAGTTTTTAGTTAGTGAAGACCTTGCTTTTTGATAGAAGTTCACTAACTAAAAACTTCTGTAAAAAAAATATGCTATGTGCTTAAATAGAGCCCTATTCAATTGGCCGAATTGCAATTTAATAAGGCTGTAGGTCATTTAAACCTAGGTTAGCATTGAGAACACTGTTTATATACTGGCTGGGACAGATGCCGCTTTATCTTATATGTATAGACAGGATGAGAATATTATTCATGACTGCAGATTTCTTGTTTCCCAAAAGAACAGACCATGAACCACCAGATCCAAATAAGTACAAGACACCAGTGTAAGTGAAGCAAACCAAATCCTTGTTAGCACATAAACACAAACAAAGACTATTTGATGGGGTGTTTGTGCCAGACACTAACAGATGCTACTGGGAACAATATTACAACAGATGCTAGAGGCTCAATCACTCCAAGCCAAAAGCAAGTCAGTTGCTGCCTTGCCCATATCTGTCAGGGGACATCATTTAACAAACATTGGCATAGATAGTCTCCTGCTGTGAAAGAGACTGCCAAAACACCAAGCTACACTAAATGACTACTGATTAAAAATAAAACGAGACAAACAAAGGAGAGGAACATGGGTGAGATAAGCTCAATACCAGGATATACTGTACATCAAATGGCTACCAACCATAATATAAGCAAAAGGCTGCCAAACATGACATAAGTAACATTTTTGCTGACGGCATTCTAAATGGAGCCAACATAGCATCACCATGCTACTCTTGATTGGACAAATATTGTTGTCGTACCAATGATACAGCCAAGAAAGACTTGACCTGATTGCTGTAGTCAATGGCCTATTTGGTAGAGAGCCCATGCACATTACTTAATTATTCTAAAACGCATCTAGCTATATATTTAATATACTATGATATATATCCTCAGATAAGGGGGGTTGGACAATTTATTTTTGTAGTCACTATCCATAAAATTTAAAGAAAGTCTATTTATATTATTTTTTACAAAGTATACTTGATATCAATGATTCAAACTATTAGTCCTAAATATCTTTCTTATATCTTTTAAGATTGCCAAATATATATCAAGTTAGAGTTTAGTCCTGTTATACCCATTTGAATAATAGACTAAGGTCACTGCACTTTTCATATCTAAATTCATACATCGTTATTTGGATTTCCCATGTGTATGCCTGCTTTAAAAGCATTTGGGAATTAAAAATGTATGTCAGTGTTTTCAGCCACTTCGGTGATGGAGTTCAGTTTAAGACAAATGCAAGCAGAGGGGTGTAAGTCTTCTTTGTATAGTCCATTCCTTTGCTATTGTTATAGGTATGTAAATAATAGGGGTCCCTTTGGTTCACTATAACTGGGGAACCTTAATGTTCTTGTGCCTTTCCCCGCCTCCTGATGTGGGGGGATGAAGGTGTACCAATTAACAAAAGGGTTCCAGCTTGCCTACCTAGCATCTACTAGCCCAGGGATAAGCCTGACGACTTCTAAACTAGCACTTTCTTACCCCCCTCCTCTAGCTCCTACTAGCCAAGTGAGCTGCTCACCACTATTGTAAATGATTTTGGGCTGAGATGTCAATAGAATACAAAAAAAAATCTGTTTGAAGAAATGCCAATAGTTGCACATTCTTATATAGTAGGTGCTAAGATGGGGTAGTAAGATACATTTTTCTTCTTTATAAAAACCGCTTCTACTTCCCAATTTATAATAAGTCCTGCAAACATTTCTGGCTGATACAGCCAATCTGAGGTAGCTCTGGGAATGGGTGCAGACTTGAGTTTGTATATATATATATATATATATATATATATATAGTAAATAAAAAGTACATCTGTGTTCACATTTGAATGTCTAAAGCAAGTTAAAAAACCTGCTTCCAGCTCAGAGTTCTGAGAAAAACAGTTATTACACTGCATTCTGGGAAGTTGAGCTGGGACACACAAATGTGCCCACAAATGCCTCGCTCTTCATTCCGTAGCCATTATCAAACATGGCTTCCTTTAAGCTTATGCATGCTGTATTACACAGCTTTAATGCAAAGCCAAGGTTGGAATAAACACAGGCTGTGTATGCAATCCATGTACAGCTGTTTCAAGCTTACTGGCTATCATCAGCATGGAGCGGGATCTAAATATATGAAGAGATATGAGGTACGATGGATGTAAGGGACATCAGGGGTGCCCTATGTTGTCTTGGAACAGGTAGTGGTTGTACACAAACAACAGTAATGCAGCTGCCTTCCTATCAAAAATCATTTGTAATGCATTATTCCTATAACATATCTGGATCTGAGTTTTAACATTGCTAACAAATCACTAACCTTTCTAAGTATGCAGCCCAATATCACTGTTGACCAAGGCTTTTAAGGGCACATAAATTTCTATGACACCGAGAAAGAGTACACAAGACTATCCTTCCAAATGAGCTCACTAGGAAGCCTGTTTATCCTGGCTGCCCCCAGACCAGACAGAAAAAATGGGCAAAGAACTTGAGGCTGAACAGAATGTGTCTGTGTGCGGAAGACAGATCTATACTTAACTGTCCCTACATATGTGTGAGGAGCAATACAGCTCCCTGTTTGTTCCTAAGGTTCCCATTTATTGTTGGAGACAATTTTTGCAACTGGATGGTTGGTTAAATATTTCAGATTAATGTAATTTAATGAAAAACAGAGCTGTATTAGAGATATATTCTGCTGGCTTTGTAACAAAAAGGAGTTAAAGTGCATATTAGTATGAATTATTCATACTGTATGTGTACAGTTTGGGAAGGAGTAAAGAAGATAAAAATATAAAGTACATAATTATACATATGGATCATAGCAAGGTTTGGCAATGCTGTTATGTAGGAGGCAAGAGAGACAGGAACAGTCAAATGAGAAAGGTGCCATGCTAGTCCATGGCCCAAGCAGCTGCACTGGATACCAAACATGCAGGGTGCCACTTGCTACTGCTGAACATATCATGTTTGGCATTGCTAAGGTTGGCATGAATGTGGAGAATCTGCAGGATGCCCTGTAAATGCCAAATGATGGAAGAAGAGACATGATTTATGGGGACTTTGAACTTTTGGATATTGTTCTGCCCAATCTTGTAGAGTGGTCACAATCAAGTAAAAAAGTATTAAAAGCTTTTTTCTTTTTCTTTTGAAGATCTTTTCACAGTTTGGATTTGTTTACAGCACTCAAATTGAGACTTAGCTTGTTGTTTATGATCCTCCTTTCAGGACCTGTTGTTTATAATCCATTCAGGACCTGAAAGCTTGTTCCAATGATATAATTATCTCATCCAGTGATGTAGTTCAGCTGCACTGGCCAATATATATTGATCTCATGGTTTCAGGCTTTCAGGTCCTGAAGGGACCATAAACCACAAGCTAATTCTAAATGTTTTTTATGCTCTCTTCTACAATAACCAATTTCAGGTTGATTATCCTTGGTGGTTAGTATGTCTGAAGAAACCAAAGGTCAAAAAATATGAGTATGTTGCAGAGTATGCAGAGTCAAGGAAGTGCCAGACAGCAGTGAGGAGGATTAACTTGGTTACATAAAACTGAAATATGCATACATTTTATATTTCATAACCCACAATTCCAGATCAGTCATAGTGGACCTTCTCATACATTGCTCTACAAGAAGGTTGCTGTATCAGACTAACAATATTAGAAGCTGTGTAAGCCATGGAAATTAAAAAACATTTGGGAAAAATCAGAATTTTTGAAGACTCTCTGTTTGCAGTTATCAGTGAATGGAGGGGTTGGGTAGGAAGAAACGGAGAAAAGTCCAGATCTTTTGTTTTATAATTTGATAAGATTGACATTGACATCACACCCCTGCCACCTCACTGGGCCAGAAGCAAATACGGTACCTTGCTTCAGGAAATGCAACTACAGCTCTCCAGAAATAAAAAAGCCGCAACTTCCACCAATGTATCAAGGATTCATCCAGGATACAGAAGAGCATCAAAAAAAATTCTAATTAAAAACTAGCTTTATTACTTTTTCCTGCTTAGATTCAAAGTTTTCAAACATATATTTTTTATTGTGCATTGGTCTTTACAAAGCAGAATGGATGGGAACACATACAGCTGTTATTACACATCACTCTGTGTCCTAAGTGGGTCTACACTGAGTGACATTTTGGACAAAATAATACAACATGATCTATCCCTGCTTTGAATAACATTGATAAACGAGTGCTAAAAGGGATTGTGAGCATGTAAAGAAAATAAAACAGGAAAATATGTTCATGTACAATTATTGTTTTAACCAAAAAGCAAAAAAGGATACAAGTTGTCTACAAATATTTATTTCAACTATATTAATGAATACAGACATGATAACCATTGTATAAAAAATAAAAATATATTATTCACATGTATTCAAAGAACGCTTATAGTAGTTACATAGAAATATATCTAAACTGCAGAAAAAAGGCACTATTCATACAGGTGAAGTATTCTTGGCAGGCCTTGGCACCATGGCTGGATCTGTTTAAAAGATGCACTGAAGTCCCAAGTTTCCAATCATACATTGAAAAGAGCATGTTTTAGTTATTATATGATCTAAAATCATTACATGCACATTATTCCATGATCTATAGTTTATATCCATGCCTTATAGCGACATTGAAAGCATGTTTTTCTTTGTTGCATGTCAAAGAAGGTATATGATTATGTAGCACTGTATGTTTCTTTTTCAAATCTTGTTCTCAAAGCAGAAATAAAACGGATTCAAGTGTTTAACTGATCTGGGGGCTTTCCCTGTCAGCCAGTGAGCAGTAACATATGTGTATGAGTCATACCTGCCAGCCAATGAGATCTGCAGACATATGTATGCTCTGTGCACTTCCTGTTGCTTTGAATGAAGTTTAAACAGGTTTTATGTAATACTTTGTTGATGCAAAATACATTTTTAGTTATTTTTAAGACATGTTCTTTTACATGCATGATGAAAAGAAGTGTGTATCAAGTCCCTTTAATGGAAAACTAACAACAAAATGTATTTCTCATATTTGAATTTACTTTTATTTTAGGTATATACATCGTCCTTCTGAATATGTACTGTATATGGCAGTGTTTGTTTATAGCGTTAGCAAGATGGCCATATGTATTAATGGTACAGTGATTGTTACATGTATATTTCATGAGGTCAAGCGGGAAACTGCACACGTTATAGTAGGAGAAAAAACATAGCAAAGGGATTGGATGAAGATGGGTATTTATTTTTCCGCCCTCTTCTAGAAATTCTGCCTAATGTTACCCTTACGGGAAATCCAACCTTTGATAGACCCACCTGACACAGGGGAAGTTCCACATATGAGCCTCCACATGCTCAGTCTTATCTATTTCATATGTCTGTACATGTAATATAATACAGCCAGAGCCCTAGAGATAATTATAAATTATTGATAATATTTTTTAAAATTGATGTATCAAAAAGGCTGATTGACAGGCAAAATGTGTAAAAGTCAATGAATGTTTACTTTAAGCAAACACAATATTAAATACTATTCAATTGATAGTGTGCTTGTTGTTACCTTTAATCTTATATTTACATTTGGAACCTCTGCGGTGACATATTAAGCATAGATATCCCTAAATCCTATACATGGGCTACTAGCGAGAAACACTCATGTAACGTAATTTTAGCTGCCAAAGATCACACACTTAGCGCTTTGTTTCTCCTGATTTGGCTGCTCTCAGTATCTGCACAGTGTATGAAGGCTTAGCAGCTATCAAACCCTGAAATCCCACCTATCAACATTCACAGAACTACATACGGGGTCTCTCACCAGTTCAGCCGCCTGTTGGTGCAGATTTTCAGCAATCGGTGTCCGGGACTTGCGCAGTGTTGAAAGCTTTTAACACACAAAAAAACAAACATTTACACTGAATGTGAAAGTTACAGATATGATATTTGGTTCTTCAATACATTCAGCCACTATTTTGGACATTTTAGTGTCAAAGTATATTTTAACGTTTGTATTTGTTTGATTTTGTGATGTGTTCATGATGAAGAACCGGTCATATGGTCCTAATTATATACCAGCCAAAATATGACTTACTTAAGGTAATGATGTATATATGCACAGACTAAGGGCCACATTCAATTGGGATTTGGCCAATTGAATATGGCTCTCTATAGGCACATAGGGCCTCATTCAATATTATATTTAAAAAAATATGCTATGGGCCTCATTCAATATGAGTCAATATTATATTCAAAAAAATATGCTATGGGGCTCATTCAATATGATTCAATATTATATTTAAAAAAAATATGCTATGGGCCTCATTCAATTGCGATTTGGACAATTGAATAGGGCTCTATATAAGCACACAGCATATTTTTTTTCCACAGAAGTTTTTAGTTAGTGAACTTCTATCCAAAAGCAAGGTCTTCACTAACTAAAAACTTCTGTGAAAAAATATGGTCTGCACTTATATAGAGCCCTATTCAATTGGCCAAATTGCAATTGAATGAGGCCCATAGCATATTTGTTTACGGAAGTTTTTAGTTAGTGAAGACCTTGATTTTGGATAGAAATTCACTAACTAAAAACTTCTGTAAAAAAATATGCTCTGTGCTTATATAGAGCCCTATTCAATTGGACAAATCCCTATTGAATGAGGCCCTAACTTTGCTTATCTAGGGAGATGGGCCCTCATTCAATTGCAATTTGGCCAATTGAATAAGGGTCTAAATAAGCACATAGCATATTTTTTTAAATACGTTTTAGTTACTGAAAACCTTGCTTTTGGATAGATGTTTACTAGCCAAAAACTTCTTTAAAAAAAATATGTTATGTGCTTATTTAGACCCCTATTCAATTGGCCAAATTGCAATTGAATGAGGGCCATGGAGTACAAGTATAAATAAATACAATTGCAATTGATTGTTATTAATTTAATTTGATTGGATATGTTAGATAATTGAGCTTGAAAGTTAGGGTTTTTAAGCATAAATTGCATGAATAGGTTGTCTCTTTTAGAATGGAACTACATTTCTGCTGAAAAAATGCCTGAAAATAAGCCAGATATTTTTTTTCCACAGAAGTTTTTAGTTAGTGAACTTCTATCCAAAAGCAAGGTCTTCACTAACTAAAAACTTCTGTGAAAAAATATGGTCTGCACTTATATAGAGCCCTATTCAATTGGCCAAATTGCAATTGAATGAGGCCCATAGCATATTTGTTTACAGAAGTTTTTAGTTAGTGAAGACCTTGATTTTGGATAGAAATTCACTAACTAAAAACTTCTGTAAAAAAATATGCTCTGTGCTTATATAGAGCCCTATTCAATTGGACAAATCCCTATTGAATGAGGCCCTAACTTTGCTTATCTAGGGAGATGGGCCCTCATTCAATTGCAATTTGGCCAATTGAATAAGGGTCTAAATAAGCACATAGCATATTTTTTTAAATACGTTTTAGTTACTGAAAACCTTGCTTTTGGATAGATGTTTACTAGCCAAAAACTTCTTTAAAAAAAATATGTTATGTGCTTATTTAGACCCCTATTCAATTGGCCAAATTGCAATTGAATGAGGGCCATGGAGTACAAGTATAAATAAATACAATTGCAATTGATTGTTATTAATTTAATTTGATTGGATATGTTAGATAATTGAGCTTGAAAGTTAGGGTTTTTAAGCATAAATTGCATGAATAGGTTGTCTCTTTTAGAATGGAACTACATTTCTGCTGAAAAAATGCCTGAAAATAAGCCAGATATTAAATGCAGAATACAAATTCCTTCCAGTCTCACATCTCAAACAATAAAATAAATACAATTGTCTTGGTGAAGGTATATTATCCTTTAGCTCTAGATAAGAACACAGACCTGCTGATTCCTATCTTTTCACAATGTCCTTTCCTAGAGGAAGCAATTTATTTGCATGTTTACTCCTCATAATTAACGGCTAGCAACTAGTTCTTCTACAAGCACTGACTACAGAGTTAAACACAGACATATGTCTACATGTTTTGGAAGATCATTTGATACAAAGAGATGGCAAGTTTTTGTGGAACAGATATAAAATAAAGATGGTGTTTCAGATAAATAAATATAACATTGTGTCGTCTGTTCATATTGTTAGCTTGATTGGTTTTGTATTGTGTTTATACTTTTTTCTTTATTAATATGGGAGAAATAAAAGCTATGTTTTATAGTTTTGGCCTACACAATCATTGTCTATGATACTTTATCTATTGAGTTTGTTTAACTTTCACTCGTTTATAGGTGTCTTTTTCTTTCCTTATTTCTTATTGATGGTTTTGTATTGTGTTTGACAGTTTATATTAATATGTTTATCACAGATACAGGTGTTATATCATTGGTGGAGCTACTGCTGGTGCAGAAGGTTCACATCACTAAGGCCCATGACAAGTGCTTCTGCTATCTGCACTCTTATTCATTTATAAGGTTATAAGATACCTTTAGATTGTAAGTCTGCGAGTTTCCATCATGCAAGGTGCTTTAGGGAAAGCGCTATGGACACTGGATTCCAAGCTCCATTCTTTGCAATGTATTCATTTTGAATGTGTCTTTGCCTGGAACTTAACTTATGTATAGCGCTACAGAATATGTTGGAGCTTTACAAATAAACGATAATAATAATAATAATAAGAGGAGGGCAAATAATGATTTTTATAAAAAGGTGAACTGATCACCCTATGGGTGATCTGACCAGTTACATACATTTTAGGCTTTTTTATTGACCTCTGTTGGGTGTATAGAGATGTGCAAGAGAGGCCTAAATGATTTTGCACCCAGGGCCTGCCATTCACTAGCTCCATCACTGTGTCATATCACGAGATATACTTTCCATAGAAATAGATAGCAAAAACATCTTACTGTCTAGAGTTATGACTAATAAGCCCTATATTTGGTCCCTGAGGCCTTGTTTGTGTCGCTTAGTCGTGTCCCATTCTCCATGACCTCAAGCACCACGATACACCATAGTGATCCACTTGGTATTCATGGCAGAGATACTTGAGTGGCTTTCCAGTTCCTGCTCCAGTTGGCTCCTGGTATACCTAGGTGGCCTCCCATTAAAGTACTGGCAATAGCCAACACTACTTGGCTTCAGATTGGTGTGACCTCTTGGTTCTCTGACTGGAATCAAACCTAGGTCCCGGTGGTGAAAGAGCCAGATCCTAACCAATGGACCACTAGGGAACCCTGAGGCCTTGTTAGGATTATGTAAATGTATTGATAAAGAACACAGAACATAGATTTGATGGTAGATAGGATCCAAGAATACCAAATCTGATTTGACCATTCTATTTACCTAAAACTTTGGCTATATTTAGCCTCAGTATATATCTATATGTTTGAAAAGTTTGATTTTGAGCATAATTAAGCAGGAAAAATAAGAAAAAAACAAAATGACCATGTCTCTGCTTGACCTTGGAGAAATTCATGATACTTTGATGGAAGTGTATGTGTGAGGGGCATTTACATTTGTGGAGATCCGTAGTTGCATCTATTAATACAACATCCCTGGCTTAGTTATCTAACAAAGCCTATTGAACTCTCTCTTCTCCTTCTACTTATATACGGCCCTATGGTTGCAAATGCCTTAAACTCACACATTTTGACTGTGGGTGTTTTTTTAAAATAAATGTTAAAATGTTTAAAATGTTTAGATGTATTTTATTAGTCCAGGTCGCAAATTCCAATCGCAAGGCTGGACTTGTAAATCCTGACTTTTTAAGTCAGATTTCAGGGGGCGTGATCATATGATCTGACAATATTTAAGAAAGCAGGTAATTTACTTGCTTAAACACAGCTAATAGTAAATGAGACCGTCATCATGAAGTCAGTAAAACTTGGAGTTTATACTTCAATCAGAGATTACAAATTAATTAGTGTCAAGAAGTAAATTTAACGATCGGACTCGCAATCCAGCAATGTAGAAATCCTGTTCTAGTTCATGCCGTGGCCATGATATGTAGTAACCCCTTAAGATCCTGGATTCATTTCACACAAAAAAAACATAAAAAATATTAATTGCATATTTGTGGGTTTAAGACTGTTCTGCAATTAATTCTAATGTATTTCAATGCTCTCCTATAATTTTAAAGTATAGTAATCGTAAGATTTTTTACAGAAAAGTGATACTTTTTTTCAGATGAGGGTCAGACTTTATTTGCAATCTAGCGCTACAGGTCTAATAGAATATTGATTTTGTGTAACTATAATTATTTAGAGCTCATAATATTCAAGGTGTGCTAAAACCAATGGATTTCAAAGAACCAGTTTTGCGTCTTTGGCTGGCCCGTAGTGATTGTGGGCGGGTAACTCGTAATCCGATTGCGAGTAGCTAATAGAATATGTGGCAATTTTCAGAGTGGTTTTAAGTATGTGTAATTTTGAGAATTGGCCAATAGAATATATCCCATATTAAGCTCTAAGGAAATTATGTATATTCATAAACAGAGTCTTCAAAAATTCTAATATTCTGTAAAAATGATTTATGCCCTTGAATTTAAACCAAGCTGCTAACAAGTGCCTATTTCTTGATATTATGAAAATTATTTGTACTTTACTATAAATATAGTAACGTATCACATGTTATCAGTGACCTTGTAAAATGTTAGAACCTAATAAATTTGAATTGCATTTTTCTTATTCCACTGAAATAAGCAATAAGGTACTGTGATCTCCATAAAACCACAGGGCCTTATTGCATATCTCACATATGAATGTAAATCATGGTACAGTACTTGGTTTGGGGTTCACCTCCTGCTCTACATGTCACATCTGTTTGTCTTGTCCTAGTAGAGGGGTATGAAGTGTAATGTTTAAAAGGACCTGTTACCAGGGTTTTGTTATATTTAGAGTTACATCTTAAGGCTAGAGGTATGGGTAATATATGTATCTTGCTCAATTCCAAAACAACAACAAGTAGGTTACAAAAGTTATCTGACATCAATAACCCATGCTATAAACACTATTGGTCTTAAGTGATGTACGCATATTAAAGGCCAACTTTAATGTTCTTATAAAGGACTCTCCTAGGAATAGTTATGAGACCTGATAAGAAAAAAACATCTATTAAACTTTTACTGTGCATTATCAAATTCCCACTCCAGAGGCAATACATAATTCAGAGGATGGAGATATGGAGCTTATACAGATTGGGGCATGATTTTTAAAAAGTAATTAATTGCTTAAAAGTTTAAAAAATTTTTTTATTCAAGCTCTATCTAACTATTCAATACAGGGGCACTTTACAAGAACACTAAAGTTGTCCTTTAAGCTTATGAATGATTGGTTGCTATTTACATCTTTATTCAATCAATCTTCTTTAAAATCAAATTTACCTGCTTAAAAGTATACTTTCTGAAGCCCATTTTTGGGTCTGTTCTCAGATAACATTAGTCAAAGGGGAATGCAGTCATTATTTGTGTAAGCAAGAAAGGAAGGAGGCAGCTATTGGGGAAGCTCCAAAGAAAGTGGAAACAAACATTTATACTTTGATAAAAGAAAGTCAGCTCAGGACTGTGTAGTAGGATAACAAGATGCAGAGATAAGAGAACTAGACCAGGCAAACAAAGTATTCCCAGAGAGTAGAATAATGAGACAGGAAGACTGGGCAGATAACATAAGAGAAAGGGATACTAACTAACCCTAACCTGTTTGTAACTGAAGTGATCACAATTGTCTATACAGTGGTTAATGAATGCAGTAATTACAGATAGATAATCACAAATAAATAGATGCACATAATTAAATACCAATCTATCATCATTAAGGTAAATGGCAGTGACACTGACTACAAACGGCATATACGGCAAGCTTGTTTCATGACAGTGATACATTCTGAGCCACATTTACATGTCTCTACCCAGAATCCAAAGCAGCAGTGAAATCCCTGTTAATTGAGTAAGGGGAAACCGGTCTCCATGACTCCTTTAGGAATGCAGGTATTTTCTTCCATCTATGAGAAAAATGCAGTTGGTTGCATGGTGTTATTTTCTTTCAATTTAACAGGATCACTGCAGTTCAAGAAAGAAAACACTTTTTTGTTAAGTGTGTACCAAACTAACAATATTAGCAGATATGTTAGTCATGGGCATAAAACATTTTTTTTGTGAAAATCTGATTAGAGTAGAGGAATATTGTCTCAATATATCACTGTATACTAGTTCCCTGGTGCTTAACACCTTATTATAATATTCAAGTGATTGTGGAAAATAAGGGAACAAAAATAGCCTATGGATGGGTAAATACTCTTAAATAGCTATTAGCATATAATGTCTCATATTAATATCACATAATATCTTCCCTCATATGGCAAAATTACTTTGCTAATGCTTGGGAAGATATAAAAATGTGTATATATATATATATATATATATTAGCTCAAAAAAAGTTTTAATTTTAAAACCAATCTAGAAAAAAGCGCATCCTTAGTACTCTTATGGTTATTAGAAAAGTTTTATAATTAGTTGTTATATAATTATATATAGGGAGTATATGGGGAGTACCTGAAATAACATTTTGTTACATGATATTCTGAAATCTGGATGATGGAGGGGATGTCAGTAATTATCAGTGGCGGGAGGAGAAGAGAGAAAATACATAAATCCAGAGACTTGGTTTGATAAAAGGATTAGATTGGAATTGACACCACATGCCTTCCCACTTAGGTGCCCAGAAGCACACACCTTGCATCATTTAATGCAACCAAAGCTCTCCTGAAATGAAAACGCCCCTCTCACAGACACAACAATATATCATGCAGAGGCATTAAAATGTATTTGCTCTAATTAAAAACTTGCTGTATGACTTTTTCCTGATTAATTATGCGCTTAGCATGACTTACAGTTTTTTATCTTTTTTTTTTTTTTTGTGTAGTAGTGTTTTAATAATTTCAGCATGGATTTCTTAACTAATGTAATGCCTTTTCCAAAATACAGAGTAGTCCTATATTTTCAATTTGCTCTTTTGAAGAGCTACACTTGATGATGAATTGTCTTTAGAAGGAATATTTAAGAATGTAAGAAATAATGCATCCTCTAGTGTATTACTCTTTTGAAATTAGGCTGCAGAGGAATCTATTATTTTGGTATATACTACTTCCTGAGATGCAGAGGAAGCCTCTATCTGCACAGTGGGGGTCTCATTCAATTGCGATTTGGCCAATTGAATAGGGCTCTATATAAGCACATAGCATATTTTTTTACAGAAGTTTTTAGTTAGTAAACGTCTATCTAAAAGCAAGGTCTTCACTTACTAAAAATTTCTGTAAAATAAATATGCTATGTGCTTATATAGAGCCCTATTCCATTGCCCAAATCGCAATTGAATGAGGCCCTGGGAATGCAGCAGCTAACCTGCCAGTGCATACAACAGGACTGATGTAAAGTTAATCAGTTATCAAGGAAACTCCATACTGAAAAAGTATCAAACCTAATCAACCCAGAAAAATTAAACCCTGTGGTAAAGAATAATTGACCATAAAAGTTAATAAAGATTGCTTAAATTTTTTTTGTTGCCCCTTATCCCCCCCAAAAAATAGAAACAATTATCACATTGGTCAGTTAATGACCAGCGTCTTGTCACTGCAAAGCTTAGCAAAACTAGGAATAGGAATCTAATACATTGGTGGAATCTCAATAAAGTTTATTGAAAAAAAAAAAAACAACAGCCAGCTCACAGTGCATGCAGATAGAGGAAGCTGCATGTAAAGCTTTAGTTTTCTCAATACTCTGGTGGTCTTAATGATTCTGACTACCCTGCTCCACACACCAAGCTTATGACCTGTCTGTCACCACCCCGGTCTATACCAGACAGAAGCAGCTGCAGAGCTCAAGTGAGTCCATATCCGTCTCTGTGTCTTGCTGTCGTTGTTAATCTATCCTTTAGTTGTGTCTGACTCTCAGTGACCACATGGATGGAGCACACCAGGTACATCTGTCTGTGTTTCTGGTTGTGAATATCCATATGGTTTTCATGGCAAAGATACTGGAGTGGGTTGCCAGTTCCTACACCAGTGGACTGCATTTTGTCTGGCCTCTCTAAAATGACCATCTTGGGTGACCCTTCATGTTATAGCTCACAGCTTCATGGAGGTAACATGCCCCTTCACCATTACAAGGTAGCGATCCAGAAGGGGTCCTGTGTCTTAGTCTCTCTCTATGTCCATATGTATTTATATGGTTAGCGTATACTTACTTTTGGGGGAGATCTCTTATTGTATGTGCAAGATATATATATATATAATGTGTGTGTGTTTGTTTACATATATATATATATATATATATATATATATATATATATAACTATGTATGTATGAAGAAGCAGAATTAGAAATATATGCTAATTAACCACTCAAACATGTTTTTTGCAACTTAATACTAATTATGTAAAGGCAGCCTATAAACAGAATAAATATTTTTATAAATATTATTTACAAACAAGATTAATCCAAATGTATTTTTTAAAGATAATAATGTTTAAAATGGAGGGAAAAAAAACATTACTGAGTCATGCAGAACCGACTTTGCAAGATTTTCCTCCCCTGTGCTGTTTAGTCTCTGTTTGTTTAATTTATCTATTTGCTCATTTAACAAATTATTTATTTATGCAGTTTTACTCTCTCAGTATATTTGCTGCTATCATAGTATCTGCTTGTATCAACATTGTCTCCGTCGTAAAATACTTGACCTGGGCTCAGAGAGATAGATGGGGGGGGGGGGGGGGGGGTTATTGAGTGAGGAGAGGTGTAGGAGAGATGTATAAAGCGGGAGATAGAGGGATAGAAGAAGAGGCATAGAATTTATCTCCCTTACTTTCTATCTCACCTCTCTCTCTATCCCTTCCACTCTCTATATCCCTCTCTCTCTATCCCTACTTCTCTCTATCCCTACCTCTCTCTCCATCCCTTTCCCTCTTCCTCTCTATCCCCTCTCTTTCTCTATCCCTCTCTCTCTATCTCTATCCCTCTCTCGCTCTAACCCTCTCTTTAACTATCTATCCACCTCTCTCTCTATCTCTATCACTGTCTTTCTCTATGCAATCACTTTTGTAGATGGAGACTGTGTCACTAAGCAGGGTCTATACATGCTGTGGTAACATGTTGGGAAGTTGAGGGGTTAATTCTGTTGGGTAGAGTCAATGTAAGGGGAGGGGCCAGGTATCTGTTTCCACCAAGTTGGAAAGTCACCAGCCGCCACTGCTTATCACAATTTGAAACACTATGTTCAAACACCACGCCTCAGGACAAATCCTTAAAGGGCCATTTATTTCTCTGTAAGTGCTCTTAATAGTGTGAGAGAGCAGAAGATTCTATGTTAAAATAATCTCTTTCTTTAATTACACTAATAAAAGCTAAAAAAATTAAGATTTGCGTCTGTTTACATACAGAGTGTAGCCTGTCTACTGGCTGTTGCATGATTAATAACATATAGCAGAGGAGCCTGCAGTAATGGTGATTGTCGACAGGGAAGTCACAGATTGATAGCAGTTTTCCAGAGACTCAGGAGTGCTCTAACCAGTTAAACCATAATTTACCTGTTTAGATAATTCTGGCCAGAGGCGGAGCTACTACTTGTGCAGACGTTGCAAGGCACCAAGGCCCCTGACCTCTGAGGGGCCCCCGTGGACCTCCTGCATGTTCCCTGTGGCCCCCGCTACCCCACTGTGGACCCTGAGGCCCTCCTGTGGCCCCCGCAGCCCTCCTGTGGCCGCAGCGGCCCTCCTGTGGCCCTTCTGTGGCCCAGCAGGTCTTCTGTGGGCCCAAAGATGCCTGTGGCTACCCAAATCCCTGTGGGCCCCGCGGGTACCCTGTGGCCCCCGCGGACCCAGTTTTTTTTACACCGGGCCCCCTATGCATTAGCTCTAATCTCCATGTCTGCACAGATAGATTTGTTAAGGATTAATTGTTTTCTTTTGCTTGCCTCACAGAGCTAAACGGAGCAGAGCAATAATTCCCTGAGCTGGTCTAAGTTGTTCAAATATAGTTGTCGTTTTTGCGTGTTTGTTGGTAACGCGGTTGAAGTTGCTGAAGGCACTCATTGCAGGGCTCATCGCGAGGCCCGTAGGACTTTTTAAAACAGGAGAGAAATGAGAACACAAGGCCGCAAGTGCTCATCGCGAGGCCCGTAGGACTTGGCTGCAAAACAGTAAATTTACGACTTTAACAGCCAAACCACCAAACTCGAAAGACTGCTAAAAAACAAAAAGAATTAAAAAAAAAATACCTTACACACTCACACACAGCACAGGGGAGAGCCAGGAAGCCTGTGAGTGAGATTGCAAGTTAATTTGAGACATATTTGGCGTTTTTCCTTGATCGAAAATCAGCTAAGCGAGAAAAACAATGGTGGCCGAAAAAATACTCAATGAAAACGAGGCCGAAGCCAGTAACACTTTGCCAAAGCCAGTAACATATTGCGAGGCCCGTAACAGATAGAAAAATTAAACTGCAACAACGCAAGACTTAGAAAACCGATGCCAATTTGTACAAAGCAAGCAAGCACTGCGTTTTAACGGTTTGTCCTCGAGCTGACACTATAAATACTGGACAGTTTCTACATTTTTCTCAATTTCTCCTCAGGTGATGAACAGTGTGACTGGTGGCGTTATTTGTGAACATTATTATGACTTTAGAAGTTGAAAATCGGCAAATTACGCAAATAGGTAAGCTATAATGAATTATTAGTTAATTAATAAGCTACGAATTAAAAAAAAATAAGAATAACTTTAAAATGTTTTCAATATTTGGATTAACAACATTATTCATGTATAGAAAGATTTAGAAGACAGATAAATGTTTATATGGTGCAAAATGGTGTAAAACTAAAATAAATTAATACAAATGTATAACGGAGAGATTTAAATAAAAAAAAAAATTATTAAGAGATATTTCAAAAAAGAATGTACGGTCTTAGTAAAAGAAATTATAATTAATATTTACAGTTGATTTCAAAATGTTCATATTTCTGTAATTTTACACAGACACAGAAAATTTGCAGCAGTGCACGGTTATAAACACAGACTGTAACCTCTACAGGAATTTACAGACAACGAATTACACAGAACAGGTACAGTACATCAATAAAAAAATAAAAAAATAATAATAATGTATGTAATCATTTATTTAAAAAAAAGAAAAAATAATATTAGCCACATTTTTTAGAAGAATATTTGGGTGGTTCAAGAACAGTCAAGAGACATTTGGTTAACAAAAATAGTATGGTATTAGTCAACATTTTTTTTAGTGAAAAGTAATTTGAACATTTGCATCTCTCTGTCATTTTACACAGACACTGCCTGAAGAGTGTCACAGGAAGATTGGAAGCAGGGAACTGTTACAAAGACACACCTCTGTCATGTCTGCAGGACAGACATGTCTGCTTTACAGACAACAAATTGAAGAGAACAGGTACAGGATAACAATTTAAACAAAAAAAAGAAAAAATATAACAGTAGATGAAATAGGGTTTAGATATTAATAATTTAAGAACTGAGGACAAGGCAAATTGTATATTCATTTAAATATATATATAAAAAAAGGAGATTAATGTAATGTACTGCTGTTTACACAAAAAAATTGAAAGACCTGTCCTGTTTTGTGTGCGGCTTGGTGGAAGCGTGCCGCACCATAACCCTATAACCCTAACCCTCTGACCCTAACACTCTAACCCACAGTTCATAACCCTAACCCCCTAACCCTAACCCATAACCATAACCCTCTAACCCATATCCCCCTAACGCTAACCCCATAAATTCCTAAACCCGTTAACCCGAACACCTTAAACCCCTAACCCTCTAACCCTAACCCGCTAATACTAATGCCAACAGTGGCATACACAAAACAGGATAGGACAAAATAAAAAGTATTACATTGGAAGACTAGTTTTAATAAAGGATGACAATTTTAAATCTACTATTTACATTTACAGATTACTATGGCGGAAACCAAAAACAACGAGGAACAGAAAAGACGTCTAACAAGAGAACGCGTACAAAGATGGAGAGATCGACAGATGCCGGAGGAACAGAAGATTAGATGAGAACAAGAACGGGAGAGACTTGCAAGGAAAAGAAAAGCGCATGAGAAAATAACATCCAAGACTCAGAAAGCAACAAAAAAAGAATATTAATGCATCTGAACTATCTGGTAATGGTAGTAATGTTGATTTAGAGAGTAATATTGATATATGTTCTCAGAATAGTCCATTATTTAAATCCTTAACAGTAGAGCTTCATAACTGTGGTATGATGAACGTTGTCTGTCAGTTTTGTGGGACTTATCATTTCAAACAGGAAAGACCGGCAGATGGGGAGTTCATTAGTTGCTGTCAAAAAGGAAAGGTATGACTTCCACAAAGACAAAAATTCCCCACATATTTACAAAGTATTATGAGTGACCCCAATTTTCCAAATTACAATAATAAAAAAATAAAAAAACATACGCTCATATAATAGTGCCATATCTTTTGCATCTATGGGTACAACATTAGCTGGTAATGTGCCAGGACGTGGCCCTTACTGCTTTAAAGTGCAGGGACAAGTTTACCATTGTACTTCACATTTACATCCAGAAGAAGGGGAGCAAAGAAAGTTTGCTCAACTATATGTCTTAGATACAATGGAAGCTGTTGAACAATGAGAGCAGCTTTTAGAAAATAAAAACTGCTTACCCATTGTTTTTCAAGAGCTTGATAAAATTATGGCCCAAAACCATGTACACTCAAGCATAGAAAAAAATGTTAGAAGTAGAAAAAGAACAACGAATTCATGCAGATCTAAATCAGTTGCCATTCCCTGGAGTTAATATGCTTCTTAGAAGAGATCTCCATTCTGAAAGATGCCGGTATAATCGAATGAAGTTGCAATGGGCTTTTAAAATGTTGAGAGAGATTTATGTTGAGAGAGACAATTTCCAAGGGATATTAGAATATATCCCAGAAATCAGGAGCAACCTTTCATTAACATAAGTATCTAATTTGGATCCAATGACATATCCAATTTTTTATTCCAATGGGGAAGCAGGATGGCAACCCAAATTAATACTTGACAGTTATCCAAATACTAAAGTACGTGTCAGAAGTAATATTTCCATGCTTGAATTTAAAGTTGCACAAACTGCAATTAGAGATGCATTTAATCCAATTTTATGTGGTGGAAAACACAACATTGGATCATTGACTCATATCTGCAGGTAGAAGCAAATAATCTAAATTTCATAAAATATCAACAAGATAAACTACGTGTGGAACAATATTCTGGACTTATGGATTATGTAGCTGAAGTCGCTACAAATAGAGATATTCCAGCTGGCTGAGCCATCATTTTGCCATCTTCTTTCCAAATATCACCTAGAAATATCAGAGAAAGGTACAATGATGCTATGGCTATTGTAACTAAATTTGGTAAACCAGATTTATTTATTACTTTTACATGTAATCCACAATGGCCAGAGATTGTTGATAATGTGCTAAATGGACAAACTGCTTCTGATAGACCTGATTTAGTGGTGTTTTAGTAGAGATTTTAAAATAAAACTAACAGAACTAATACATGACATAACCATCACTAATTTATTTGGAAAGTGTGTGGCTTTTGTTTATACCATAGAATTTCAAAAAAGAGGGCTTCCACATGCACATCTTCTGTTCATCCTTCAAGAAATGGATAAATTGAATACTGAAGATAGAGTAGATTCCATAATTACTGCTGAACTACCAGATCAACAAAAGTATGCAAGACTATTTGAAATTGTAACACATTGCATGATTCATGTACCCTTTGGAGATATAAATCCACAGTCACCATGTATGGAAAATAAAAAATGCACAAACGAATTCCCAAAATAATTTAGAGACAAGACGTTTGCAAATTGTGATGGCTATCGTTGTATGTAAGAGCAGGTCAAAAGGCAATAATTTGTGGCAAAAATGTGGATTACAGATATGTTGACCCATGTAATCCACAATTGCTTATGAAGTACAATGCACACATTAATGTGAAGCATGCATTTCTATAAAATCAATTAAATATGTATACAAATATATTTACAAAGGATATGATGCAGCAACGGTTGTGGTGAAAAGTGGACAAAATGAACAAGGAAACGAGCTTATACATGATGAACTTGCATCTCATGTAGATGCTCGCTATGTCAGTGCGCCAAAAGCAATTTGAAATGCATGATCGATCACATGCTGTATATCGATTAGCAGTACATTTGCGACAAAGACACTTAGTTTATTTTCAGGCTGGAAATTAGGTAAATGCAGTGGAACAAAACGAACATAGAGAAACAAAACTTACTGCTTGGTTCAAATTAAATAGTAAAGACTGTAATGCTCAGGAATTCATATACATTGAGATTCCATATCACTATGTTTTCGCTAATGGACTATGGCAACAATGAAAAAGGAGCAGAAATATAATTATTCCAAGAATGTATGCTGTAAGTCCAAGAGACATTGAATGTTTCTGCTTAAGGTTACTGCTTTTAAATGTACCTGGTGCACAGAGTTTTGAACACTTGAGAACTGTTAATGACATAGTATATGATACATTTCAATTAGCTGCATGACATAGAAACTTCCTTGCTGATGATACAGAATGGGAAAGATGTCTAGAAGAGGCAACACTATTTCAAATGCCACGCCAAATGAGAGAACAGTTTGCTTTCATTTGCATCTTTTCTAATGTACCAAATGCATTAGCTTTGTGGTAAACATTTAAAGTAAATATATGTGAAGACTATTTAAAATGTTACAAGGAGTCCATTGCAGAATTAAAAGCATTAATTGAAATTCAAGAGGTTTTTCTTTGTCATGGATTAAGTTGTGCAAGTTTTAATCTGCCTGATCCAGGAATGATAGATGAAATAAACTTTGAAGAGTATGATAATGATCTAGAAAAAACAAAAGCAGAAGAACTAATAGCCACTTTACATACTTTGCAATTGGAAGCATTTAAAGTTATACAACAAGCACTAGATGATGAAATGCTCAAGGAGTGATATTTATATATAGATGGACCAGGAGGATCTGGGAAAATGTATCTATATAATTTATTGAGTTTAATTAGTGGTAAAGGGGAAATGGTACTTCCATTTGCAACAAGTGGAATTGCTGCACTTTTGTTAGAAGGTGGTAGAATGGTACATAGTGTATTTAAACTGCCAGTTCCCATCTTGAAAACATCAGTGTTGGATATTAGAATGTCATCAATACAATGTACAATGTATAGATTGTTTGTTGCGTGAAGTCATGGCTAATGATTTACCATTTGGTGGAAAAGTGATGTTGTTAGGTGCTGATTTTAGACAAACATTACCTGTGGTTGTTCATGGAAATCAGACAGACATTGGTGAAACATGTTTAAGGGCAAGCCAACTGTGGAAACTATTCACACACCTTAAATTGGTGAAAAATATGAGATCAGAAGGCCAAAATTAATTTAATGGTTGGTTAATTAAAATAGGTGAAGGGAAAACTGAAGTAATAAGTAATTTACCTTTGGATACTGTTGAAATTCCAGCTGAAATGATTTGCAAAGATTCACTCATATCAGCTATATTCTAAAATGGCATAACGAACGAGGATTCATCAGAGCTTGCACAGAAAGTAATATTAACATAAAAAATAAAGATGCATTGCATCTTAATAATGACATTTTAAAATTAATAGATGCTACACAAACAAATTATTACAGTGCTGATTCAGTTCTGGCTGATGACAAACAGAGTGAAACTTCACAACTGTATCAATTCATTAACTCCATCTGGAATGCCACCCAATAATTTACAACTCAAAAAAGGAGCTATTGTCATCTTACTGAGAAATATGAACCCAAAACAGGACTTTGTAATGGAACCAGATTAATTGTGCAGGATTTAAGAGAGCATTTCATACATGCTGAAATTCTGAATGGTAGCTATAAAGGTGAATGAGTTTTCATACCAAGAATTGATTTGTCTCCAAGTGAGAGTAGCTTGCCTTTTGTCCTTCAAAGGAGACAATTTCTGATTATAATGGCATTTGCCATGACCATCAATAAATCACAAGGACAAACTTTTAAGTCTGTCTGGCTCTTTTTACAGGAACCAGTCTTTGCACATGGACAACTACATGTTGCATTTTCAAGATGCAAAAATCCATCAGAAACTAACATTTTCCTAAAAAAAATGACAGTCAAGGTGATGTATTAGGTGATGGTAGAGTATTTACAAAAAACAATGTTGTATATTATGAAATGTTGTAAGTTTATAACAAAAACGTGACGATACACAATGCTTCACAAAACCGTGCTCAACCATCAACATACACTTCAGGATTTAAATGTAACAATTTGTAAACACAGGTGAGGCAATTATATCCTATATTGAATGTTTATTAATAATTGCATCAACTGTGTGTGAACACAGTGTTACATTTAAATTAATACCTGTAGAGTGAGACTTGAGGACCACTTTGGGAACCACTCAAATAGACTGTATATATAGATAATCTAATTGTGTAAATATATTAATTTAACATTTGTTTGGAATAGTTGTGATTTCGAGAAATTTAGAGATGTTTAAATTAGAATTTGGTGTTGGTTTAGATTTTAAAATGTTGGTAATGTCTCTGTATAAAAAAAATGGAATGCTACATGACATGTTAAAAAATGTTGGCTTAGTATGAGATTTATGTAGTGTTTTTTTTTTTAATTGATAAAGATATTGTTCATCAGTTGAGAAAATAGAAATGTATAAAAATGTCATGAAAATAAAAATTGGATAATTGAAAACATTTAAGTAATTTAGCCATTTTTAAAACATTAGTAGTATAATCATGTATGTTAAGAATAATAAAAAAGGTTTATGGTTTAAAAAAACAAAAAGATGGTTCATTATTATTTGATTTAAAAAAAATATATGTAAGAAAAAGAAAAATATTGTTTCTACCAATTGAATTACATTGTTAAGAATATTAATAAAATGTTTCATAGTTTAAAAAAAAATGGGTTAATTTTTCTTTTACAGATTTTTTTTTTTTTTAATAAAACAAAAGGTAAGTTTAAAGCTTTCAGGGAGTTATTCAAAGTGTAACAGAGCATACAAAATTTAGTGTGTACTATATTATGAGTTATGTGTTTTTTAAAAATACAAAAAAGTGACATTATATTTCATTTTAACAGATTGTTCATTATTCAAAGTAAAATAAATAAATAATAATACAATTTAAGAACATAAGACATTTTTATTCATTGTAGGAATTATGCATGAGCGAGAATTATGCATGGAGCTGTCTATGATTCTTTAAAGGCCTGAAACTGCATTGGCTTATATTTGTAAGCATGTATGTCACTTATATTTGTAAGCATGTATGTTCATGTGTTAGTTGATTAGGTAACAGTTTTTTTTTTTTTTACTTGCACCAACCCGTACTGCAACCTTAAATATAATGCAGTTTTTGTGGCAATTATATATATATATATATATATATATATATATATATATATATATATACCTATACATACACACACACACATATATACATATTATACACAATTTTTGTGCCTGTTTTTCTGCCAATTTGATGGAGGAAGCAGGAACACAATACAAAAGGCTGTCTGTCATTTGTTCCAAATTTTATTACAATTTTAGCCAGTGATAGAAAAATATTAAACTAAAACAAATAGAAAATAACAGGCCTAGCTTCCATTGAAGCAGTAATAATTAACCAAAACAAATCAAAGAAAATAACAGGCCTAGCTTCCATTGAAGCACTACCTTATCTGAAAACAGCTCCCTCACTAACCAGCTCTCATCCAGCTAAACCTGGACAAAGCAAAACAAAACAAACAGTCCAATAGTTTGTTCACAATCACTGGCTTGTTGTATTCTTCAGAACTTCATGTCTCCACTCCAAATGATCATAAGCTGCGGTCTCTCTCTGTGCTTTTCTCCAGTACAGAACTCCAGGGCTCCACTCCAAATGATTATAAGCTGCTGTTTCTCTCTCTCTCACACTGTTCTTTTCTCTGGTACAGAACTCCAGGTCTCCACTCAAAACGGTCATAAGCTGCTGCCTCTCTCTGTGATTTTCCCCAATACAGATAATTGCACACAGTTCTCTCTGTTATCTCTTTCTTCAGTTCAGACAAATGCACACAATTCTCTTCTCTCTGTGAGTATTTTCTCCAGTTTCAGATAAACTTTCCACACTTCTGTTTATGTGTCTTTTCTCCAGCTGTAAATTAAAACAATAGGTTTAAGAATCAATGCCTCAGTTTTTCTGAGTCAACTGAACCCAGTCCAGCAAGGACATCCTAAAATGTTGGCCTATGACACGCATTTGAGGATGAATATGGTCTAATGCCTACAACTGCCTACATGATTAGGTAATTGAATACTGTAGTTGAGGGGACCTAATAGTGATATGAGTAAGTTATGTGAGCGGTGTGGTTAAAATGTGACTTTGCAGAAAAAAGCTTAAAAGATATGGGGGAGATGAAAGATATGACCGTGGGGTGAGGGTTGTGAGATTGAATGCATGTTAGAAGTAGGAAGTGAAAATATTAAGGCCTTCAGGACATCCGACGTGGCATAGCATTAATGTTAGATACCACAGAGGTTTAATTATAGTTATCATGGAAGTCCTTACATGATTCTCTCCATAGCTTAGGGGTTAATATTACACAAAGAATAGAGAACCTCCATGGCTTAGGGGTTAATAAAGGGGTAAATCTTACATGAAGAATACATAATGAAGATAATGGCTGCACCAATAATGAATATTTGTATATGACAGATAATGAATGAAAGGCTGTATGTGACCATTACTTACAATATTTCTGGTTCTTCAAACAATATAATTGAAATATAGGCATACAGTATCCGTTTGAGATTTTTGTACATCAGACATGTTAACTTGCAGATCTTCAGTCGCTCCATCTATTTATTATCTAGTCTTTGTGATGTTATCCAATGTGATATATACAGCTTTTATATCTGTTTACCATATACCAAGTAACTTAATAGACTTGCAAGTAAACTCTCTGGGAGTCCTGGAGAAGTTGTCAATATAACTCTGATAGTCACTAAGACAACTCTCCTCACATAATTGCTATCAAGTGATTATATATACAGAAACAAATGGCACAACTCACACGTACATTAAGGTGGCTAAACTTCTAAAAAATACACATTGCAGAGCTGCTTTAAACAATGTGTATCCTTGCAATGACAATTAATGGTGAGGTTTGACCAACTTACGTCCATAGAGTAAAAACAAATAAACTGAAGGAAGTTCAACACTTACCGCACAGATATATTTTCTCACATATGTAATGGTTTCTTTTTTTTATATTAAGAGGCTGCTGCCATTTTCTGTAGAAAGATACAAGGGGTACAGTAAATACATGAGACTTAAGACTATACAAATCTAAATTATTTTTGTTTTTTATTGTCCAACTGTCCATGACCCTATGGACCACAGCAAGCCAGGCACACCTATTGCTATGTCTCTGGTCATACTTACACATAAGGTTTTTCTCTAGTTCAGACAATTGAACACACTTTTCTCTGCAAGTCTTTTCCCCAGCTTCGGACAAACTGTCCACACTTTAGCAAGCCAGGCCCACCTATTGCTATGTCTCTGGCCATGCATACTCATAAGGTTTTCTTGGCAAAGATTCTGGAGTGGGTTGCTAGTTCCTTCTCCAGTGCTATGACATGCCCATCTTGGTAAAGCTCACAGCTTCATTGAAGTACACAAGCCCCTTCACCACGACATTGTATCGATCCTGAAGGGGAAACTAAATAAAAAGTAGTAGAAAGTTGCAAGAATTAAATACATTGTTTTCCCCCAATTGTTATACTGTATCTTTTTTTGTCTGTACAATTCACCCAATTACCAAATTATTAAACCTTACCTTGATTGTATCTGTAAAATCTCTCACTTTCCATGTTCAAAATAGAGTTTCCTCCATAAAGGCTTCCTATGGTCATGTTTATAGGACACCAACACTTGGTTGTTCAGATGCTCATCTGTTGATCTCCTGAATTAAATGACTTTACCTCCCAACACAGCTCCTTATATAGTGCCCTGGGCTCCTTGACATCATCTATTATGGCACATCTCTGATGTCAGAAGTGATTATTACCCGGAGGGCCCAGATCAGCCTTGTGATATCTGCCATTAGACAACTCACTATACAGTGCTTTAGAAATATCGCAGTTTTCTCCAAATTATAATGTAGAACAGAGGTTCCTTTGCACACACGAGGGTTCACAAAAACATAAAAACTTAGAACCAAAATATTTGTAGAATCTGATAAAAGAATAGGAAATTATCTCTGTGCATTTACACCTTTTTTACGTGCTCGCCTCCATTTTTACCTCTTGTTCTACTTTTTGCTTTCTGTTTCCTTCTTATTACCTTCCTCCTGACATTTACCCTCCACTATATGAGTTGCTCCAATAATTCTACTATAAGTTAAAGACTTGAAGGGGATTATAGGCTATAGGCTGGTTTACAGGAGAAGTGAGCCAGGCAGAATGCAAAATAGAGTGCAGTATAGGCAGGAATGGTTACCAGGTGTTTGGTATATTAATAGACTGTCCTGTTAAAAGTCTAAAGCAGTGCTCTTCAACTCCAGTCCTCAGGGCACACCAACAGTTTACATTTTAGGTATATCCCTGCTTGAGCACAGGTGAGCTAATCAGAGGCTCAGTACTTCTATTTAAACACCTGCAGAGCTCCACCTATACTCAAGCAGGGATATGCCTAAAATGTGAACTGTTGGTGTGCCCTGAGGACCGGAGTTGAGGAGCACTGGTCTAAAGCACCACTGTGGTCAAACATTTTCTATACGGTCCTTTCAATAATTAAACGTAATTGTGGACAAAATGTTACTAAATATAAATACAATATTACATTGTGGTTTTATACCAAATCATTGAGCTTTCCATTACTGCTACTGAGTTCTGATGCTTGTAGATGCCACATTCCTATTGTGTAGATATAAACTTCCTGTGCAATACTCCTGAAACCTAAGGAAGATCCCCAGAAATCAGAATGGTAGATCCCACAGCAACAGAATTGTATGTAAAAGATTACAGGTTGTATTGTTTTATCTTCCATTTAAAAAAATATTTGGATATTTTCAAGTGTAGTTCTTCAAAATAGTATTATTAGAGCACAATCATGGCCTAATAGTTAAATGGACTCCATCACGCTACAAACAACTTAGTTTTAATAGAGAGGCAATTCCCACATACATTCTATCTCTCTCTCTCTCATCCTCCTCTGTTCTGTATTCTGTGTTGTATGTGTATGTCTGTAAATATACAGTGCTGTACCAGACTCCTGCAGCAGTGTCTCTTTACATATTACACTGTGTGTATGTTATACAGTGCAAGCAGGACCTTCAGGACCTGCTAGACCAGCAACTCTCCTATGTACTTTTTCTTCCCTTTAAGATAATGCTAAATATGATAAATAACAAGAAGCTAATTTGAGGTATATCTTGGCGTTTTTAACATACATTCTATACAAAATAATCTTTATTTGCATGCACTATTACTTTCTGACATTATCTCACATATTAGATTACATGATTGAGCCCCTTCTCTTGAACGTTCCATTATAAATTTACAGCACTATTCATAACTATGCTTTGTTATTAAGTATTATTACGTTCCTCAAACCCACTGCCATCAATGTGATTCCCCGGGGATTCCCTCCATATCTGCGGTGAAAGGGATCCCTGGGGATCCTATTCTCCGATCACAGCCCATCGCCCCCATCCCCGCTCACACCTAATTACCCTTTTCTCAGATCACACCTGATCCCCGATGTGCATAAACCCCATGGTATCCCTATTAATCCCCAACATTCCGACCCCCCCATGGTATAACTATTAACCCCTATATACCATGGAGGGCTGTACAGACCCTCGTGGTATCCCTATTAGCCCACAACATATCATGGGTTTCATACAGACCCCCATGGTATTCCTATTAACTCCTTAACTACCGTGGAGGTCCAAGAAGAACCCCAATGGTATCTCAATTAACCCCTAACTGCCATGGGAGCCTCAAGGACTGCCATGGCACTCTAAGTAAAAATCACAATAAATAACCCCAATAACTTAACAGTAAAAAACAATGAATTACAAAAAATGAAAAACCTGAATTACAACAAAAAATAAATAAAAAAATACAACGATACAAAAAATACAATGATACAATAAAATAAAAAAATAATTAAAACTGTAAAATAAAATAAAATAATAATACTTACCTACCCAAATGACCATCCATCTATGATCAACGACGCCCTGGTCCTCACTCTTCTGCTTTGGACTATACTGGCTATCCATCTTGATTGAAAAATATCTGTTCCTCTTCAATCTTGATTGAAGCCAATGTCCGCGTCTTCTGGGCCAGGAAAGAGCCCTCCAAAAAAATGTGCCGTTCTATAAATTAAGATTAATTAAACTCCCCCGCCGTAAATGTCTGTTGCAGCACTTTAGAATATAATTTTTTTTTCACATTCTGATTGGCTGAAATAGATGTCCATCATATTTCAGCCAATCAGAATAGGTTTTCTGATGTCACCCTGCTCAATTTTAATTTTAAATATAATTGGACCAATCTAAACGATCTGATTTTTTTGTGTTTTTTTAAATGTAATGATAAGTGTTTTTTTTTACTTAGAATACCAAGGGGTCCTTGAGGACCCCCATCACATTCTGGATTAACCCTTTGTGCCATTAGGGACCCCCATAGTGGAGGTTAACATTAATGTGCCACTTAGGACGTTGGATTAATATTTTAAGTGCCAGGGGGGTCTTAATGGAACCCCATGGTTATGTAGATCAGGGATCAGGTGTGATCGGGGAATGGGGATCGATCTTACCAGGGTAGAGGGCAATTGCTTGGGACCTTTACAAGTGCTATTTAGTACTAGTAATAATTTTAGCAAAAAGCTGTGATGTTACAAGTAATTTGTAATTTTGAGTAATTTGGAATTTGTTAGCAATTTTGTGTAAAAGCAACTCGTAATATTTCTGATATTTCTGAGGTATAATATAGCGAGTGGGGTTTATTCGTAGGTTGTGTGTAGCTCTCTCGTAATCATGTGTATTGAGAGGTGTATAGAATATCAAGGGAAAGTTACTGAGCAATTTTTAGTGGTGTAACTCTACGAAATAGAGAACTGCATAGGAGCCTTAGTTTTTGCACATATAGTATTGATGAGATACTGTGGTATATTTAGAAGCATAGGTACATTTACCTCTAACAACACCGTTTCAGGAGTAAGAATAAAGTTACTGTATGTCCTAACATATCAGATAATAACTTATTTAAATATCTCCATAATGTGTTAATTTTTTGACATGACCATCAGGTATACATATATGAACCTACTTGTCCACAACCTCTGAAGAAAGTGTGTTGGAACCTAGGATAGATAGTGTGTAATTTATATGGAGTATAATACGCTCTATGTATTATCTTTAAATTAGTTTCAATAAATATATAGTTCATGCAACAGTATGATAAGGCTTGTAACATTTTGGGCCGATTGTTTGGAATCTATCTGTGCCTGCAGATCCAATTACCATGCCATTTTTAGTTTGTGTAGAGGGCCCTTTTCTGAAAATTGCTAACAATATAAATTAAAGACAAGCAACCCTAACTTTCTGGATTCCAATTGCATACCCTTACAAATTCGGTTGGACGACATTCTTGTTATTTCTTAATTTTGTAACAAAATGATGTATTTGGCTACATCTCAAAAATTCTGAATTTTGGAATATCATATAATGACTACAGCTTATTAAAAGTACAACATTTAGTGTCATCAAAAAATCTATCTTTTTCGTTACCCGTGCCATTTAATCAAAATTCAACTATATGACTGAAGCTGCAGGGAATTGATAGAATTGACCCCTGTTAGACATAAAATTTTACATTTTTGCCATAATTTATATAAATAGTTAGTTTACAAAAAAATAAAAAACAAAACAAAATAGAGGCGCTCAATCAGAGAATGAACAAACCTTGATAGGTTAGTTCTATGAACATGATAATCCACTCAGAAAGCAGCTTCTTTTAGCTCACTTGTGCCTTTCAGAGGGAAAAATATCCTGTAATATATCAGTCTCGTCTCTCCCAATAGAGTTACCCAGCCCGAAATACCAGGCAATTCTACCCTGAACAGGAGAAACAGCAAACCAAACCCATTTTGTTTTTTTGTTTATTCAAATGACCCTAAGGGATAAGTCTCCCTAAGGGTGATAGACACTCCCTAAGGGTGATACACATCACATATAATAGTTGTCAAACTGCGACACGTCTTCATGCTTTGCGAGCTCGCGAGGGACGCAGTTCTGGCCGCAAATGCGGACCCTTGCGAATCGAGGGGCCACATTTGCAGAGGTGGAGGCTCTACGGCGCCTCACTTTGTAACAAAACCCCCCACAAAACCGTTAAATGCAGCACTTAGTCCTCTCCTTCCCCTGTTTCTCTCTTCCCCTCCTCCTCCTTCCCCTGTGTCTCTCTTCCCCTCCTCCTCTCCTTACCCTGTGTCTCTCTTCCCCTCCTCCTCTCCTTACCTTGTGTCTCTCTTCCCCTCCTCCTCTCCCTCCTCGGTGTCTCTCTTCCCTCGAGGCTCCACGTCCCCGGACCACTCAAAATACTGCCAGCCACGTACAACTTTGCCGAAGCCCCACATAAGAGATCCAAGATAAGCTCGGAACCCCACATTAACTCCTTGCTATGGGGATCCGAAAGGAACCCCAGATGTGTGCCCACATTAACCCCATACTGGGGGTCCCCACACATTAACCCCCGGCATTGACCCGACATTAACCCTTGCAGTGGGGGTCATGATCGTGTCCCCCACTGTATTTAAAAGGAGTCAAGTCTCTGCCGCAGGTCCTTAAAGGGCCCGCGGCACACAAACAGTTAAGGCTGGCAGCAGGGGTACTTTAAGTATCCCCACCCACAACAAAAATGCTGGGTTCCCATATTAACCCTTGCAGTGGGGGGCCCAGATCGCACTCCATCGGAGACACCCACTGCAATCAAAATTCTAATTTCCCAGCTTGCGGGTCCTTAAAGGACCTGCAATGACAAAATGTTTTACTCTGTCTAGAGCCCCATAAGCCCTTCATTAACCCTGTCACTCATGGGGGTCAATACAGACCACCATAATCCATTAATTAACCCTGTCACTCATAGGGGTCAATACAGACCCCCATAATCCCTTAATTAACCCTGACATTCATGGGGGTCAATACAAACCCCCATCAGCCCTTAATTTAACCTGTCACTCATGGGGGTCAATACAGACCCCCATAATCCATTAATTAACCCTGACACTCATGGGGGTCAATACAGACCCTCATAAGCCCTTAATTAACCCTGTCACTCATGGGGTTCAATACAGACCCCTATAAGCCAATAATTAACCCTATCAGTCCAATAGGGATATTTATAGACCCCTATAGGACAATAATTAACCCATGTAATAACACTATAAGTGCCATGAGGGTCATCCAGGACCCTCGTGACACAAAGTGTAAGCACTACACTATTAACCCTAACTATACCCCATTAACCCAACCCTGGGCCTATTTAATCCTAACAGTACACATTTAACCCTAACAGTATTTATGTACCCCTAACTTGGCCTATTGAACGCTAATTGTGCATATTTAACACTGGGAAGTTACAACCCTAACATTAACAACATAAGTGCCATGACGGTCCTCAAGGACCCACATGACACTAAGTACAAACACTACACTGCACTATACCCCCCAATAAACCATTAAATCTAAAATAACCCCCTCTACACTAACTTTTTGACACCTATCCTACCTACACTACCTACCTACCCCTCATAAACACCCCACCCCACTAATTACAGATTTACTCATTACAAATAATATTGATATTGTATCAAATGTTGAAATAGGGCAACCTTTGGGAAACAGTGATCACAACACAGTCTCATTTGAGATTGAATTAAAAAAACAACATTTTAAGGGGCCTACAAAAACTCTTAATTTTAAAAGGGCAGATTTTAACGGTCTAAGGGCAGCAATACAAAGTATAGACTGGGACAGAGAACTGATAGGTAAAAACACTGAACATGAATGGACAACATTTAAATCCTTACTAAATATACATACACATCGGCATATTACCGTTTGGGAATAAAAGTAAAAGGAGTAAATCACAACCCATGTGGCTTAACAATGATTTAAAGATCAAGATACGGAGTAAAAAACAGGCCTTTAAATTATACAAACAAGAGGGGACAGAGACTGCTTTACGGGAATACAAGGAAATCAACAAGGCTTGCAAAAGCGTGATTAGACTGGCTAAAATAGAAAATGAAAAATTAATTGCAAAAGAGAGTAAGACTAACCCTAAAATATTTTTTAAGTATATTAATGGGAAGAAGGCGAGGAAGGAAGCTATAGGAACATTAGAATGTGAAACAGGCTGTCTGAAAATTAATGACCAGGAAAAGGCAGATGAGCTAAATAGGTTCTTTTCTTCGGTATACACAAGGGAGGTACCAGTGGTTGGGACACTGCAACATCATGGGGCTGCACTACCTTTGCCAAATAATTGGTTAACACAGGAAGTAATCCAAGAGAGGTTGGAAAAAATAAATGTTAATAAACCCCCGGGTCCTGATGGAATACATCCAAGGGTACTAAGGGAACTGGGTTCTGTAATAGCCAAACCATTATATTTAATTTTTCAAGATTCACTCAACACAGGGTCTCTACCAGATGACTGGAGAAAAGCTGATGTGATACCTATATTTAAAAAGGGAGCAAGAGCAAATCCGGGGAATTAAAGACCAGTGAGCCTCACTTCTGTAGTGGGGAAGCTTTTAGAAGGGTTAATAAGGGATAATATACGAATAAGAATATGTCTATCTGAACAGGATTATAAGTAGGAGTCAACATGGGTTTATGAGGGATAGGTCATGTCAAACAAATCTAATTAGTTTCTATGAGGAGGTTAGTAGGAACCTGGATCAAGGCAACTCAGTGGATGTAGTCTTTTTGGATTTGCAAAGGCTTTTGATACAGTGCCACATGGGAGACTATTGGGCAAACTAAGGGATACAGGAATTGCAGTAAATATCTGATCATGGATTGAGAGCTGGCTAAAAGACAGGAAGCAAAGGGTTGTTGTAAATGGAACATACTCCGATTGGACTAATGTGGTAAGTGGGGTTCCTCAGGGTTCAGTATTAGGTCCTCTCCTTTTTAACATATTTATTAATGACTTAGAGGTAGGATTGGAGTGTGGGGTCTCCATTTTCACTGATGACACAAAGTTGTGCAAGGTAATTAAATCAGAAAATGATGTGCTTTCCCTCCAAGGGGATTTACATAAAATTGAGGAATGGGCATCTAAATGGCGGATGAGATTTAATACGAATAAATGTAAGGTTATGCATCTGGGAAGGAAAAATAGCCATGCAATTTATCATCTTAATGGAGCAAATCTAGGTGTATCAGATATTGAAAGGGATTTGGGAGTGCTTGTGGACAACCACCTAGGTAACAGTGCTCAAAGCCAAGCAGCAGCTGCAAAGGCAAATAAAATATTAGCATGTATTAAGAAAGGTATAGAAGCCATGGAAGCAAATACAATTCTGCCACTATACAAATCTCTAGTACGCCCTCATTTGGAATATGGAGTACAATTTTGGGCACCACTTCATAAAAAGGAAATTTTAGAGCTGGAAAAGGTACAATGAAGGGCAACAAAACTAATAAGGGGAATGGAGGGGCTAAGTTATGAAGAAAGACTAACAAAATTAAACTTATTTTCTCTAGAAAAAAGGCGTCTAAGAGGAGATATGATTACCTTATATAAATACATCCAGGGTCAGTATAAAGATTTGTCGGGGGAGCTTTTTGTGCAAGAGGTTTTCAACTGACAAGAGGACATCCCTTGAGGTTAGAAGTAAAAAGATTCCACCTCAAAGAAAGAAAAGGGTTCTTCACAGTAAGGGTGGTTAATCTGTGGAATTCTCTACCAGAGGAGGTGGTGACAGCGGATTTGATAGAAAACTTTAAAAGGGGACTGGATTTATTTCTAATTAAAAAGGGAGTTCAGGGTTATCAGGGATAATTGGAGGGGCAGTATTGATAGTTAATCCGCATATTGCAGATCAGAGGAGATCTTAAAAGGTTGAACTTGATGGACTGAAAGTCTTTTTTCAACCTTAAATACTATGTAACTATGTAATATATACAGTGGACATAAAAAGTCTACACACCCCTGTTAAAATGTCAGGTTTCTGTGCTGTAAAAAACTTTTTCCACCTTTAATGTGACCTATAAACTGTACAACTCAATTGAAAAACAAACTGAAATCTTTTAGGTAGAGGGAAGAAAAAATATGAAAAATGTAATAATATGGTTGCATAAGTATGCACACCCTCTTATAACTGGGGATGTAGCTTTGTTCAGAATTAAGCAATCACATTCCAAATCGTGTTAAATAGGAGTCAGCATACACCTGCCATCATTTAAAGTGCCTCTGATTAACCCCAATTAAAGTTCAGCTTCTCTAGTTGTTTTATCCTGAAATTTTCTTAGTTGCATCCCACAGCAAAAGACATGGTCCACAGAGAGCTTCCAACGCATCAGAGGGATCTCATTGTTAAAAGGTATCAGTCAGGAGAAGGGTACAAAAGAATTTCCAAGGCATTAGATATACCACGGAACACAGTGAAGACAGTCATCATCAAGTGGAGAAAATATGGCCCAACAGTGACATTACCAAGAACTGGAGCTCCCTCTAAAATTGATGAAAAGACGAGAAGAAAACTGGTCTGGGAGGCTACCAAGAGGCCTACAGCAACATTAAAGGAGCTGCAGGAATATCTGGCAAGTACTGGCTGTGTGGTTATAAGAGGGTGTGCAGACTTATGCAACCACATTATTTTTATTTTTTATCTTTCTTCCCTCCACCTAAAAGATTTCAGTTTGTTTTTCAATTGAGTTGTACAGTTTATAGGTCCCATTAAAGGTGGAAAAAGTTCTGAAATGATTTATCTTTGTCTCATTTTTTTACAGCACAGAAACCTGACATTTTAACAGGGGTGTGTAGACTTTTTATATCCACTGTATACTGTTTATATGTGCGTATGTGTATGTGAAGGAGCAAAATTAGAAATATATGCTAATTAAGCACTCAAATATGTTTTTTACAACCTAATATTAATTATGTATAAACTGAATAAATATATATATTTATATTTTTTTACAAACACATAAATGTATTCAAATGTATTTTTTAAAGATAATAATGTTTAAAATGGAAGGAGAAACAAAACATTACTGAGTCAAGTCGGTGAATTGAATCTGTGGGTGCAAGATGTTCCACCCACTGTTTTGTTCTGTTCTGTTTAGTCTCTGTTTAATTAATCTATTTGCTCATTTAACTAATTATTTATTTATGCAGTTTTACTCTATCAATATATTTGCTGCTATCATAGTATCTGCTTGTATAATTTTTGGCTCAGTTGAAAAATGCCTGACCTAGGCTCAGAGTGATAGATAGAAAGGTATGGAGATGGGGGGGGGGGGGGGGGGGGGGGGGGGTATAGAGGGAGGGAGGAGTTATGGATAGTGAGGGAGAGAGAGAGGCATATAATCTATCTCTCTAACTTTCTATCTCCCTCTCTCTCTATCCCTTCCTCTCGCTCTATCTCTTCCTCACTCTCTATCCCTTCCTCTCTCTCTATCCCTCTCTCATTCTCTCTATCCCTCTCTGTAACTCTCTATCCACCTCTCTCACTATCCCCCCCTCTCTATCTCTGTCCCTCTCTTTCTCTATGGGATCACTTTTGTGGGTGGATACTGTGTCAATAGGCATGGTCTATACATGGTAACATGCTGTGAAGTTGAGGGGTTTATACAGTTGTATGTAAGAAAAATATTTTCTTTTTCAATGTAACTACTCTTGGTTTTGTTCAATTCCATGTTATTGTCCCAATATACTGACAATATGTACTTGTTTGCTGGAGATATTCCTTGAAAGATGCGTCTCCAACCAGGTCCCTCAATAATACATAAAAAATAGATGCTGTTATATATATAATAGGTATTTTTCCCCTCACTGTGCCTGTCACTAGTAGCTGGGTCATGCAGCTAGAAAATAAATTGGGACCTGATATGGTCCTTGCATACTCCCAGTAGCATCCCCCATGAACTATCGTGTTCTGACATCAAATTAGACATCATTGTTACACAAATCCCCTCGTGCCTCCATACCTCATTTCTACCTCTCATTTCCAGCCTTCAATCTGTAAATAAATTGAATAAAATGTACTGTATTTGTTGACTGCATCTACAGAAAATGTAACAAAAAAATACGCTGGTATGACCTTCATTTGTATGCTCTCAGGGAACAAGAAAAAAAGAATGTATAGCTGTATCGAAAATACCAGAGGGCTTTAATAAAATGTAAAAATGGTACCACTTTTTTTGAGACAGAAAAAAAAAAAGCATTTGAAGCAACCTCGGCTCTGCTGGGAGCCAATTAAAGATTTCCCCACAGCATGTGTTGCTCTGCATATCTAGATTAAAACCTATGTCTCAGACAATATTTAGGCTCTGTGGTATGAGAGGAGCAATGGACACATGACTCTGCTTGCTGATGAATAGGTCCTGCAGTGAGCTGTCACTCAAATATAGAATATTTGACCTGCCGAGGAACAATAAACTGCATCTTGCTAGGAGACGAGCATGTATATCTTCAGAAATAAATCATGTTTTCTCCTTATTGCACCAAATATTTTTTAATTATTTCTTGTTACTTTGTTTTACTACTACTAAATGACTATTTTAATTATTTCCACTTAGAAATATTCATATTTTATTATTATAATATTTCAGATTCCGTAGTGCCAGGAGTACGATAACCACTTGGATATACATTTACACACATTAGAACGCAGATTAGATAAGACCGTACATGTGTACATACACAGTTACATATGTACATACACAGTTACATCCTTAACACCCAAATGCATTAGGACTGGGAAGGCATCAAATATGATATCAAAAGCCTTTTTCATGTTTATGCATTCTGTTAAAAATGCCAGACATATAATTCCAATCAGGGGTGATTTTAGGTTTTATGCTGCCCTAGGTCTATTCCGATTTATGTTGTCCCCATGTTCCATTTGTTACTCCTACAATGTATGTCGTGGGTTCCCTGGTGGACCAGTGGTTAGGATTTGGTACTTTCACAGCTGTGTCCTGAGTTGATTACAGTCAGGTAACAAGAGCTCACCCCAACCTGAAGCCATGCAGGGTTGAGCCTGGTCAGTATTTGGATGGGAGACCACCTAGGAATACCAGGAGCTGTATGCTGAGGCCCACTGTAGAAGAAACTGGCAACCCACTTCAGTATCTCTGCTATGAATACCAAGTGGATCAGCATGGTATGTTGCAGTCCATGAGGTCACGGAGAGTCAGACGCAACTGAATAACGCAAACACACACAATGTATGTGAGAAGGTGCCAGATTCACTTCCAAACAGAAATGTCACTGCATATAGACATTTCTGTGCTTAAACACACTATCCAGTGGCACTGAAAGAGCATCTTCATTTAGCCTACTATCCCTGAAAAAGTCCTTCCCTAGACCTAAATTGTGATAAGGAGTAAAAAGCAGGCATTTAAATTTTACAAGAAAGAGGAAATGGAGGCAGCTTTATGTGTGTACAGGGAATATAACAAGGCTTGCAAAAAAGATTGGCTAAAATAGAAAATGAAACATTTATTGCAAAAGAGAGTAAAACTAACTGTAAAAATATTTTTTAATTATATTAATGGAATGAAAATATTGGAATGTGACCAGGAAAAGGCAAATAAGCTAAATAAGTTATTTTCTTCTGTATATATAAGTGAGGTAGCAATTTGGGACAATACAATAAAATGGGAATGCACTACTTTCAGCAAATAATTGCTTAACGCAGGAAGAAATCCAATAATAGGTCCTGATGAAATACATCCACAGGTACTGAGGGAACTGGACTCTGTAATTTTTCAAGACTCAATATCAGGGTCACCACCAGATGACTGGAGAAAGGCAGAGGTGATACCTATATTTGAGAAGGTAGCAAGAGTAAATCCGGGGAATTATAGACCAGTGAGCCTCACTTCTGTAGTGGGAAGCGCTTGGAAGGGTTAATAAGGGCTAGTATACAAGAATATGTCTATGTGAAAAAGATAGTAAGCAGGAATCAACATGATGGTTAGGTTATGTCAAAATAACTTAACTAGTTTCTCGAACTTTGACCAATATAACTCAGTGGATATAATCTTTTTAGATTTTGAGAAGGCTTTTGATACAGTGACACATGGAAGACTAGTTTGAAAACCAAGGGATACAGGAATTGCAGTAAATATTTGCTTGTGGATTGAGAGCTGGTTAAAAGGCAGGGAGCAAAGGATTTGCTGTAAATGGAACATACTCAGATTGGACTAATATGGTAAGTGGGGTTCCTCAGGGTTCAGTGTTAGGTCCTCCCTTTTGTAACATATTTACAGTAGACTCTCAGTTATCCAGCACCCATGGGAATTGGTAGATGCTGGATAAATGTAGTTTCTGGTTACTTGAGAGCTACATATAAAAGAGGCTTAGATTAACTGCACATAGGATGCTTTGCTATGTATATTTGTCAGTGAGAGCTGTTCTAGCAGCAGCAGCTTTCACTTCTCACTTACACACAGGTATGTTCGGCTGGAGGGTTCGGTGCTGAACCCGGGTAATGTGACGCCAACACTGCACTGGCTCAGTCACACATGACTTTCTGCTTTCAGGTAATATGTAATTGCAGAGACGTACAGTGGATGCAATCTAAGTGCTTGTAAGCATTTTGTGGCATGACAACCTGGCTCCTGGTATTTGATGAGCCCTGTAAATTTACATTTTTATTTAAAGTACAGTATTAAAAAAATTTCTGGTTGCTTGCGAGTTCTGGTTAACTGACAGTCTAGTGTATTAATGATTTAGAAGTAGGACTGGATGATATGTCTCCATTTTTGCTAAATTGTGCAAGTTTATTAAATCAGAAAATGATGTACTTTCACTGCAAAGGGACTTATCTAAATAAAAAGAACGGACAGCTAAATGGCAGATGATAATTAACACAAATAAATGTAAAGTTATGCATTTAGGAAGGGAAAATGGTACAAATCTAGAAGCATAAAAGATAGAAAGGGATTTGGGAGTACTTGGGTAGTAGTGCTCAATGCCAAGCAGCAGCTGCAAAGGCAAATAAAATATTATCATGTATTAAGAAGGGTATAGAAGCAAGGGGAGAAAATATAATTCTGTCACTGTACAAATTCCTAGTACGCCCTCATTTTAGAACTGGAAAAGTACAGAGAAGGGCAATAATAAATAAAAGTATTAATGGGAATGGAGGCACTAAGCTATGAAGAAAGAAAAACTAACGAAATTAAACTTATTTTATCTAGAAAAAAAGGGTGTCTCAGAGCAGATATGATTACCTTATATAAATACATCCAGGGTCAAAATAAGGCTTCGTAAGGGGATCTTTTTGTGCCAAGAGGTTTTCAACTAACATGCCTTGAGATTAGAAGAAAACAAAAGAAAAGGGTTCTTCACAATAAGGGCTGCCAAACAATGGAACTCTCGACCAATGTGATAGCAAATTCAATTTGAATGCACAGTGAATGTTGTATCTAAAACTGCCAGTTCCCCACCTCTCTTCCTATTGTGAGTCCTGAGCACTACTGAAAGGAAATTGGATAATTTCAAATCAAATAGTACTGTTTAATCTGTCTTGGTAGGAATTGAACAATGCCCTCTGAGATTAAACTTTCAACATCCTTTCAGCAGCGTTCAAGACTCCGGAGAATGATAGAGGTGGGGAGGAGGACATAAGCGACCATAAATAAGGTAATCTGTATTTTTAAATTATATTTCCTCTAAAACTTGGCTTCTATTTTCACATGTATTTTTAATGTTAATTAATGGTGAACAACAATAGGCTTAACATGAAAAGTCCCTATACTGGCCCTTAATTACTCCCTTCCTATCTCGGTCCACATTAGAGCCCACATGGTCTAGATGGGCCATCACCTTCCCACTATCTATGTTCCCTACTACCCTCCCCATCTACCTATCATTTCCAAAATGTCATCTTACACAAGAAAGACACAACTACAAATTCTAATCCATTCTCTCATCATATCTCTGCTCAACTACTGAAACTCTCTCCATGCTGGTCTCCCCGTCACCTGTCTCTCTCAACTCCAATCCATAATGAACGCATCCACTAGACTCATCTACCATACTCTGCGACCAGAGTCTGCAGCTTCTCTGACAGTCACTCCAGTGGCTTCCCATAGCCTCCAAAATAAAATGTAAAGTCCTGAACTTAACATATACTGTATATCCCAGTGCATGCCTATAATTCTGTCATCATCTCCAAAAACTCCCCCAACCTCCCTCTTATCTCTGCTTGAGACCTTCTTCTTTCCTCCTCTCATATCACCTTCTGTCAATCCTCCCTTCAAGACTTTTCTTGAGCTGCACCTATTCTATGGATCTCCATGGCTTGATCCATCAAATTATCTTCCTGCCTCAAAACCTTCAAAAACAATAAATGTATCTGTTTAAATGACCACAGTAGTTCAAGAAAACACTTGTTTGGATGTAAAATATTTTTGGGAAAATCTGAATTTATGAAGTTTATGAGTATAGGAATCAGTTTTGGTTTTTTTTATATAATTTTCTCTGAGCTGAATCATGGGGATGTGTGTTTTGGAGAGAGGGATGAGGGAGAAGGGAAGTGAGAGTCTTAAAATAAGACTGAAATTGACACCACATCTCCTCCTCCTCACTAGCACAGAAGCAAGCTAATTGCTTCAGAAATTGCAGCTACAACTCTCCACATATGTAAATTTCCTCTCTCATAAACACAGCATGGATATCACCATTAGGAGGACAACTTTAGGACAGTATACAGAGAGAAAACAGGATGTTTCAGAAGCAGTTTGTTGACTTTTTTAAAAGTAAGAGTAGTGTAAATTTGATATGATTATACAGAGAAGAAAAAAAAGAAACCTAGTTAGAATATTTAAATAAAATATTATAAAAGTCTCTTTAAATTCAACTGCAAAAGTGCTCATTTTATATGCAGTATATATACTGGAGTTTTTATTTGTCCCATTAAAGGAAAAATCTTGTAACTGAATGGTTTCGGTAATCTGATATAAACATGTATCTGATGAAAAATGATGAGACCATTAACATCAAGATAACAGGAGCACATTGTTACAGCTCTCATGTCATTGGGATATAATTACTGCTTCCTTTGCTCTGTTACAAGCTATGTCACTAACTACCTGCCTTGTACTTACAGCACTGCCATTTATCATTCAGACAAAGCTCTTTTATTATTACATCTTCTGCACGGAAAAGTATTGGCAACTTGGAAGACTTTAAAGCATTGCTGAAACGGTGCCAGAAACATAGAAATAGAATAAGTCATGGGAAAATTAAGTATAGAATGGGACAAGTCAGCTTGCGTGGAACTGTTATAATTGATATTATTACACACAGTGCAATATAATACATATATTATAATGTGACAATTGTGTTATCACATTCTTTGAATTGAATTTCATGTTGTCACAATAATATCCCATTTTTCACCTTGTGAATTATAAGCCATTACATTTCCCCAATAGTATTGGTCATACAACCATGTTTCCTTTGTTTACTTAGTAAATACTTAGCAATAAATTAATTATTTGAAAGAATGTAAATTCAGTGTAGTATTTAAATCTTACAATTGAACTTTAGTGTTCAAGAACAAGTAGAGATACTTCTTTACACATCTTACTAAGTGCCCTGGGGAAGTGGAAGACAGGCGCTCTGGCACCCCCTGAACAACAGATAGTGAAGAGTTATTAAGAGGGGCTTATCATTTAAGTTTTAAAAGCTATGTTTTGATTTCTTTTAATGCAAATATACAGCTCCAGTGACAAAGTGGCTTCATACCTTTCCCCACTGTTGTGGCTCCAGTAGACATGGTCCTGTTTTGGTGCATTTTTTGTTGTTTTGACAACTAACCTAGTACTCCCCTATAATGTATACACTGGGATCCATTCTGTTCTTCTGTACCAATCAGGTCCAGCATTCCAAGAGGAATCAGAGGATTTTTGGAAGTGATGTGTTGGTCCAATAAAACACTAGTGACTAAAAGGTTTGGGATAAAACTACACAGAAACCTTATATTGTATTTTACCAAGAGAACAGCACATCCCAGGGTCATCAACAAAGTTCAAGTGTAAGCAACCAGTATGGAAATGTACACTTAATCAGGGCTCTTTAGATTGTATGTTTCCGAGTTTCCAATCTTATAAGGTGCTTTATGGAAAGCACTCTGTACGTTTGGTTTTAAGCTCAAAAACAAGGCCCTACATTCTTTTGCAATGTGTTAAAATTGTTTTTGCCTTGCATTTACCTGCTGTATTGCGCTATTGAATATGTTGGCGTGTTACAAATAAAAACTAATAACAAATGGCTCATTCTCCATTGCTGGGCCGTCAGGAAACAATCTACTGATTACTATGTTAGCATTAGTCAAGGTAGTGGTGTCCAGGGTCAAGCTGTGCCCAATCTCAGCCTGTCATCTCTGGTTGCCACTTTGGTTGCCGACCTAAAGACTAACCCTGAGCATCCCAATTAGCTATGGAGATCTCAGTGTCAGAAAGAAAGAATGCCTGTGTATCATATTTGAATGTGACTTTAAAAAGCGGATGATATCATGATGGAAGGGTAATAGGTCATGTAGCCTTTTAGTTCATTCCCCCTTTTATATATGTATATATATATATATATATATCACAATATTCATATAAGTGTATATGAATAAATTCATGGATATCAATGGATAAAAATGTCAGGTATACTTATATACAGCAATATCACTAGATATGCATGTCTAGTTGCTTATGCACACAGTATTCCACTGCAAAGGCAACTTGACACAGCCTCATTCCCCTACATGTCAGACAGAAATTCATTGCAACAATTTGAGTAATGTCCAAGAGTATATTTTGCACATTTTATGTTCTATTTTCTCACTTACCTATATATCCATTTCACTTTACTGTACCCTTGTAAATACAACAAAATAAATAAATATAAATATATATATATATATATATATATATATATATATATATATATATTGAAGAGTGAAGCAGCCATGAATATCCAGTAATCTAGTAATTTAGTAATTATTAATCCATATATAGATACACAGATTAATAATGAGTATTGCAATATAATTTGACACCTTTTGTATTGGACAAAAGTCTTATTTATAATGACTTGGGCTTTCTAACACATCAGAATTTCATGTGATTTTTTTTTCTTCTTATACTATAACAGACTTAGCACTCTTAGTGAGGTGTTTGTCCAACAGGAAAGATATCACTGTGGACTACAGTGCTCTGCTTTTTCATGTATATATTGATGTATATGTTTATATATGTTTCCTTTGCTATGTTGTGTTTTTTCCCCATATATGTATTTACCTGATGATGTCAGATGCTGTCTCCACTCTCTCTGCATCTGCTGTTATTATTCAAACTGAGGGTTCCATCTCATGTAGTATTGCTTGAGACTTGATAAAGGGAGGCTAAGCCTCTCGAAAGCTCGTCATTATAAATAAGACGTTTGTCCAATACAAAAGGTATCAAATTATATTGCAATACTCATTATTAATCTATATATATATATGGATTAATAATTACTAAATTACTCTCTCTCTCTCTCTCTCTCTATATATATATATATATATATATATATATATATATATATATGTACTGTATATATATATATATATATATATATATATACTAGCGAATTGCCCGTCAAAAAATGACAGCAATGAAATTGTAAGTGAGCTAATGCTGTTTGGTGTATAATAATAAAATAACTAATAGATTAATAAAGTAATATACTTTACCTATTTTGAAGTAATATATGCAGGAAGCATTGTGTTGAAGAGCTGGCAATCTGTTTTCATGTTGCTGCAGCATTAGTGGTGTGGAGCTGCGGTGTAATGATGAACATGAATGTGTGCAGTGTAATAGTGTGCGTGCGCGAGACCAAACCGTTAGCGTAGCTGTGTACATTGTATAAGTTATTGTTCTAAAATGGCGGGTAATGTGTGGTATGCGTCTGTGGCGGAATATCCGTAGGTGTCTTGTGGTGTTTTGCGTGTTTAGAGTCCTGTAGCCTCGTTTTCGTTTTGTTCGGCGGACATTTTTTCTCTCGCTTAGGTGATTTTCGGGTGTTTAAACTCAGAAATTTGTACTTAAATCGATGTGTAACTTCACTTGCAGAGGTCCTGGGCACCCCCCCTTGCTGTGGGTAAGCTTTTTATATGTTTGTTGTGTGTATTTATTATGTTTATAATGTGTTTGGGGTCGCGCGGGTTGCGTCTTTGTTTTCTAATGTCTTATGTCTTTTTCGGCAATTCCGTAGGTGTTTGGGTCTGTTTTGCGTGTTTAGACTGCTGTAGCCTCGTTTTCGTTTTTTCCGGCGGCCATTTTGTCTCTCGCTTAGAGAATTTTTTAGTGTCTAAACTCTTTTATTTTGAGTTATATTGAGGTGTAATTTCAGTTTTTGAGGTCCTGGATGCTGCCTCTTCCTGTAGGTAAGCTGCTTATGTATGTGTTGTGTGTATTTATTGTGTTTTTCATTTTTTCATATGCGCGGGTTGCGGACGATTTTTGCGAGGTAGTAATTGGTGGGAACGTGTCTCGTATTTTTTTGCCAGGTTCGCAGTTGATGGCAAGGAGCACCTATATATATATATATATATATATATATATATATATATATATATATATACACACAAATCTCTTTACATATGTATTTTGCTCAAAAAGTAAAAACAAACATGCATTATTCCACGGGCGTAACAACGAATACAAATAAATAAATCAAATATATACCATGATAAATAAAATGTGATGTTGGAGCCCCTTTAGTGTAGACATGCAGTGAGTTCTGCCCATATTATATTCCACATCACTGACAGACTGTAACAGCTGCTCCCGGCGCTCGCATTGTATGCACCAGACGATGACGTTTTTTGGGTCACCATTTGTTTGTCTTCCCTAAAAAAAAAAACAAGACACATAACATTTATCACCAGACTGGAATGGCTGGTACTGTCAGAAATAGGCCTGAAAAAGCAAACAAATAATTACACTAAGCCCCTGCTGCTGGCTGCCCCGTAAGGATCCACAAATAGATTTTGGAGCCGCTCTCCAAGCTGGAGAATGTCCAGTTTATCCTGTGGAAGGAGCTGTCATTATAAGGCCACAAGGACATGACATAGTCACCACATGGGTCATAATAAGAACATTCTTTTACAGGGGCCAACAAAGCCCGGAGGATATAGACTCTGTAACTCACATAGTGCCTTATTGCTGTAAATACATGACCTCTTTAGGACGGTATGGAATTAAAGGACCAGTGTGAAATCATATATACAGTATGCTGCTCCAAGAACTAAGCCTGATGAAGGGCAAAATGCTTTAGAAAGCTAAATAAATAAGTGTGGCCTTTAATGGACCGCTTTATATATATTTAGAACGTTTGAGAAAAAGCAAAGGGACATGGAAGGTTTCTGGATTTTCCTTGGAATATAATATACCAATGTATCTATCTATCTATCTATCTATCTATCTATATATATATATATATATATATATATATATATATATATATATATATTTATATTTATATATATGTATATATATATATTTATATATATATATATAAATATATATATATATATATATATATATATATATATATATATATATAAATATATTAGGCACTTTATTTTATTAAGAAATACATTTGTTTTTGTCTACAACTTTACAAATAGTTCCTTACTAGTTTTGCCCTCTGCAGCTCATGAAGATAGTATACTTGTTACTACAGGGGTTGTACTGGTCCAGTGGTTAGGATTCAGTGCTTTCACAGCTGCAACCTGGGTTAATTTCCAGTCAAAGAACCAAGAGGTCACACTACCCTGAAGCCAAGCAGGGTTGGGCCTGGTCAGTACTTGGATGGAAGGCCACCTAGGAATACCGGTATGCTGTCAACCCACTTCAGTGTCTCTGTCATGAATACCAAGTGAATCAGAATGGTGTGCTACGGTACATGAGGTCTTGGAAAGTCGAACACAACTGAACAGTGTAATCAAAAACACTGTTTCATAGCGACAATCAGTGGTAACATTCTGCAACATGCTCCTTGAGAGTGGTCACTGACAGGTTAATTTGAAACACTGCACTTCACATTCTGTATATGCATGATCTACCGAAGCCAGACCCAAACATGTAAAAATGTTATGATTTTAGGCAAAAAACAACAACAAAGCTTTTATTTTATTATACAATTATCTCACTGTGGCATTATATTTGACCTTTAAATCCTGGCCTGATAACAGCATTTGTGAAATGTAGTTGTCTATACCTGTCCTAGATTTAAAATTGCAAATCTGTGCTTTGGTTTATGAATAATAACTAAATATATAATAACTGTTTTGAATGAAGCACTGTATAGCGCCCAGGGAGATCCTGCTAGCTTTACATAAACCATAATAAGATAAAAAATATCACAATATTAACATTTAAGATGTTAAGAATTCAGTATAAAAAGCTAAATTTTATTTGTTTATAAAAATAAATATTAGTTTAATTAGGTCTACGATTAAAAAACAAATGACCCAACTCTTCTAAAATTCAGGAGTTTTATTTCTTTGCATTCTAGAACTTGAGAACTTGCTGAACAGACTACGGATCTCATTTGTTATCGGACATTTAGTTACAGTAAGTAAAATTTGTCCAAATGTGTTTGTCTTTGATGGGAAGAAGCTGTGAGTGTCACTTGTTAAACGACCTTGCCATAAAACCTTGTTTTCTAGAGTCTTGAGGAATGTGAATTTGGGAAACTCATGAACCGTAACACACCAGGACACCTTTGGTCATGCTGATCCACTTGGTATTCATGCCAGAGATACAGTGGGTTGCCAGTTCCTTCTCCAGTGGGCCACAGCATATAGCTCCTAGTATTCCTAGGTGGTCTCCCATCCAAGTACGGACGAGGCCCAACCCTACTTGGCTTCAGGGTGGTGTGACCTCTTGGTTCCCTGACTTGGAATCGAAACCCAGGTCATTTACTATCCTGTGAATAAGCGTCAACGATATGCATTGAGACTGATGCACATAAACCATACATCAAAGGGATACGGAAGTTTCCCTGTTTTTAATATTAAAATAAACTACCGAAGCATGTGTTTGCACATCTAAGCATCATTTTATTAACAAGTGCTTAAAAGCTCAGTTTGACCTTCCAAACAGTCCCTGTAAAGGTCTGCCCCACAGCTCATGCATACAATGTTTCAGTAAGTACTAGATGTACTAACAGATTGTCTCTTAGCAGCATGTCACTCAGATTTTAACATAAAATGGGCGTGGGGAGAATTTTAATGGGATAGCAACTGGTGGATAGCGATTTTTGGACTTTTTACACTTCTTAGTGTGCCCTTCTGGTAGGGCTATTTTTGGGGGGTTTGCGATAGGTTGGTAGTGATTTACGAGTCAACTTGACTCGTAAATCAGCAACTTTCAGGAATGGAATGAAGTCGGATTATGGTCACTAAGGCTCTCAAGGGATGCAAATGTTCCATAATGGCTGTTGTTTATGGAAAGCTAGTAGTAAATAGGCCTCACAGCTGCTCTGAATCTTCAGCAAGTCTTAGTGAATGTGGTCCTATGTCTTAGGTTCATCGAGATGTGTTGTCCGTAGTGTTGCAGAGCGAGTAAGCCTTATTTTGGTACTAGAATCGCATATTGTAAAACAGAGGTCAAAGAATGTAACTAAGAATATTTCAAATATTTTTAACATACAACTAATATCACATCTAATATGGTATTTTCACTGCCTTTATTATTATACAAGTTAAGGCCCTAACAGTGTATGAATATATTATTATATAAATCATCTTAGCTATAGTCAACGGTTAGTTGTATAGGAACAAGCAAGTCGCCAATTGGTGAAACCGCTTGGAAAGACTACAGTGAATACAGCACAGGTAAATTACCTACCCTTTAATAAATCCCCAAAATGTGCCAAACATTTGTATTAAGATGAGGAAGTAGCAATGGGTCAGCAAGACATAAGAACTTAATAAGAACTTAATTTACCCTGTAGTGAAACCTGGTCCCATTGTTCCATTGTCTTGAGTGCTAGGTTAAGACTTGGGTCCCTATTCAATTGTCCAAATCACAATTACATGAGCCTTTAATGTAGCCAGTAAATATTGTGGTATTTAATTGGCTACTTTTAGCTACTCACACTCCAATTGTGAGTTACAGGCTCAAAATCCCTGCGGTTGTCAAAAACGTAACTCTGTCCCATCGCATCCTTTGATGTTTCAAGCCCGTAAATGTTACCAGTGCGAAACACACACAATCCATATTTAATTACAACAATTCAACAAGCCTGCGATTGTTTTCAAACCATAAAGGGCAAATGTAGCAAAAATTGCAATGACTAATAGATAGGACCCACAAGTGGTTTAAACACCTGTTTGTAACACTGTAAAAGCAAATAAATACACACTACTGTACTTAAAAATATTGGGAAAGCAATGAAAGGCATCATAATTGATTGCACAACAGTCTCAAGTTCGCAAATCTGCAATACATTTTTTTTATGTTTTATTTTTTTGTTATATCGATCCTGGGAATCAAGGAGTTAATACATATCATGGAACCCGCATGTACTAGAACAGTTGCTTTATTGATTTGTATAGATTTCTACATTTCTGGATTGCGACTCGTATCAGACTTCTAAACACAAATTGATTGTAGTTTAAACTCCATGTTTTACTGACGTCATGATGACGGTCTCATTTACTATTGGCTCTGTCTAAATTGTAACTTACAGGCTTGCTTAATTGATCATGATCATGCCCTGAAATGCTATGTACGGGTTCATGGTTTGCGTGTTGGGGCTGTGAGCCTGTAATTGCGGGCTTGAGTCAATTGAATAAATCTATATATGTAAAAAAAATTGGAACCCACAGTCAAAGGTTCAGTTTGAAGGTAATTATGGGCTTGCAATTGAATAGGGTCTTAGGTATGTAGAGACTCAGGTAACTGTACTCAAGGGTGAAATGTCTCAGGGGCTAATCAGTAAATATAGCAATGATTGCTCATTAACAATAGATTAGAATCTTGGTTTGAAAGTGGATCAGAATGGCTGACTGACAGCTAAATATTGAAACTTTAATGTTGGCTTACTGTATGAAAATGCCATTTTTAATATCAGCCCTGACCGTGTTATATGCAACAGCTAATAGCATGCTTGTTATTACGTACAGTTTTAAGTTATACCGTGTATGGAACCGCAGCTGCATCACTTTAACAAATGCAATTATGTTTACTCAGAGAATAATACTTTTGTGAACAAAAGAAAAAACAATATTTTTACATGCTTTCTAATATTTTTCTTTTAGATCAAATAATACTATGGTAAATAAATGACAAATGAGGATCAGTAAAGTAAACCCCTTAATGACTGTTAAGAGCAAGAAGAATGTGAACACTTGACCTGGGGGGATCCTTCAGGCTTAACACAGATTTACATTAATGTCCCAAATCGCTGATAAAGCTTGACCCTGTGTGACACCCAGAGATGACCAAGTGACATGGTCCATGTGTGATTCCCATTGACCATCTTTGGTCAAACACATGTAATTCAGTTCAGGTTTGGTGTGTGACAATTTGTGACCTCAGTTAAGACATAGGGCAGAATGAGACTGCTCAGATAAATCACATATTCCGACAGCTGCTCCTCCTGAGTAGACACTTTTTTTCTGTGGGAAACTGCTACAATAGCAGGGAAATAAAAATTAAATGTTTCACCAGGTTGAGGAAAAGTTAAATGCTTCACCAGATTAGGAACAAAAGTATGTGCAGGTACACAGCGGAGTATGGTGTGCAAGTTGTACACTGGATTCACTATTATTGTAACACTAGCACCATATTGGATCCAATCAAAACTGATATTAAAGTTAAAGGGAAGTTCAGTCCGCAATTTGCTATTATGCATTTAATATATTATGTTGTAAACATTACTTTTAGCTGTGTAGAAAATTTAGATTAAAGTAATTTGTTTTCTCCTCTTACCTGTCAGAGTGTCGGAAACTCTATTCTGCACCCACTTTGGAAATGCAAACTAGCTAAGCAAAAAAAGGGATGGACAGAGATACATTTGTTTCAATTTATTTGTCAGGCTAAGGCAGGTCTAACACAGTTTTTCATTAATTACTTCACTTCTTTAGTGTTCATTTTTTTTAATATTACATGTTTTTTTCATGGAAAACAACTTATTTCTTGAAATATATTAAACATGCTCTTTTAAATGTATGTATACAATTTGGGGGGTTCCCGGGGTCCAGTGGTGAGGATTCAGTGCTTTCACCTCAGCAACCAGGTCTGATTCCAGTTAGGGAACCAAGAAGTCACACCACCCTGAAGCTGAGCGGGGTTGGGCATGGTCAGTATTTGGATGGCAGACCACCTAGCAACACCAGGAGCTGTATGCTGTTGCACCCTGAGGAAGAAACTGGCAACCCATTACAGTATCTCTGCTATAAATAGCAAGTGGATCATCATGGTGTGTTGCCATCCATGAGGTCACGGAGAGTCAGACACGACTGAATGACGCAAACACACATACAATTTGGGATTGCAATGTCTCTTTAAGAACCACTTTGTTGCAAGTCCTCTCAAATTGCAACATCCGATAAAGGAAAACAGTTCTTACAATTCTAGAGAGTGATTCTCCAGATAATAAAGACAGGTAAGACCAGAGGCCCATCCTGACTGCTCATGCAATCTGCCAAAAAGGATGTTTAATTAAACCTTATGCTGATCCTATCCTTGATTCCCTTAAAGGATCAATAAAATGTAATGTTTACAGCATCCGGTTTTGAAAAACGTCACTTTGATAATGGTCCACATTTTTTTTACATAATTGAAAATAAGTAATTACATCCTTTCATTTTTAATTATTGTACTGCATTTCGTTTTAATGATGACAAATATTTTGTCTTTGTAAAAAGATTAGAAACCTGGAAGAAATGGGAGAGACATTAGATGTAGATAAGATCTTTATTCACTACTGTTAAAATGTCATCTTCAAATGGCCCTTTGACAATAGATCCATTTGGCAGAGTCAGGCCCCATAGAATAACCCGTCCCCTCCAACTACAGATATATTAGCAGAATCCCATATTATATAATCAGTGTCATTTAATTGTATGATTTTCTCTAAAATGCATTTATGTTCCTGTCTTGCATACCTGCTGTTATTTTGTTATATTCTTCAAAGTTTTATTGATAAAGCACTACCTAAGACAACATACAAAGTAACGGTCAATGGTGGAGCTAGTAAATGGAGGGCCCCAGTGCAAAATAATTTGGGGCCCCCCATGCGCATCTCTATACAATCTATAGCGGTCAATTAAAAAGCACAAATATGTGTAGATGGTCAGATCACATATAGGGTGAACAGTTCACATTTATATAACAGATATCAGAGTCTGCTGTGGGAACCGGTGCTTTACACCTGCTGCACCAGCAATAGATCTGCCACTGGTCAGGGCGATGCTCCTGAGAACTTATTATTTATCATGAGTGTCAGCACTTGTAACAATGTTTTCTGACTATGCAACAAAATGACTCGCAGCAAAGGATTGTGGCCTGCAGACAGGCCAGGCTGGTGTAGCCCAGGGCACACGGGATATATCCCTGTAAGTCATGAAGAGCCTATTGTTAGAGGCTTGTCAGATTACAACCATCCAGATAAGTATATCAAACAACTGACAGACCTCTCACACTCCCACAAGACACGCCTCGGTGCCACATTGCACCATGTACAAGAAGCACTTTATGGAAGTGCAGGACTGGTTGGGTGGGGTGCAGTGTGTGGGCCTACAAAATACATTTTATTTTAGTCTGATTATTTGTATACCTTGGGATGGAATATAATGCTTGTTGGTTTACCTAATCTGTGTGGAGTCATTCACAAATATTAAACATATTATCTAGTCTTCGTTAGATGTTCCTGAAAAAGGCAACGGCTGAAACACTGTGTATCTTTACCTTTTCCTTTGCATGAAAGAAACCATCAACCCTCATATCTTTGTAGAGCTGGAACCATTCTAAATGGACATAATACATATATATGAAAAGGTTTTGAATATCTTATCCCATGTCTCAACCCTAATGAATTAAACTAGGAGGGTATTTTGGGTGTTAAGGTTCACCATAGTCATTGTATGAGGAACAGACTGTTACAGGACACACATGACTTCACTAAATGCTGAGAATTTTCATACCAGTTTGCATTGCCATTTAACATCAAAATTTGGGGAACTGTTCTAAGGGCCTCATTCAATTGCGATTTGGCCAATTGAATAAGGCTCTATAAAAGCACAGAGCATTTCTTTTTTACAGAAGTTTTTAGTTAGTGAACTTCTATCCAAAAGCAAGGTCTTCACTAACTAAACACTTCTGTAAAAAAATATGCTATGTGCTTATATAGAGCCCTATTCAATTGGCCACATTGCCATTGAATGAGGCCCTATGTCTATCAAAGAATATGAACAACCATTGCTTATTAGCACATGGAGAATGTGTTGTAGTTTTGTAGATTTGGTGATTTCTAAAATGTTTGCATTATTTTTACATTTTCTGTGAAGAATATCAGGCTGCGTGAAAAAATTGTTTTGTTAACTCTTTTTTTAGATCCGGCCTCGGGCTGTTATTTTTCTACTTTTGAATCCCATGGATTTTAAATCTACCTAAGCATGAGTGGGGCTTTTCAAAGACAATACGTGATTTGGGTTCCATCCCAAAAGAAAGGGATTATTGCTGTATAGATGCCGGAGAGAGTAACACATGTAGGCCAGACATGTCAATCTTGGGGACTCGTGCACACTACAGAAATATAGCGCTTTTCCATGTTTTACTTTTTATCTCATCGAAGTTAGGTCCTCACTCTTCTAAAGGTGTGGCCACAAACTTAAATCTTCACTAAACTGCAATTCATTTAATTTGCCTGAATTATGCTTGTTATAGGTGCGAGAATGGAATGTACCCCTAAACAGCAGCAGCCTCGTTCAATGGCTCTGTTTTTGAGATCCGGGGCTCGCAAGTGGAGGTCGCAAGTTACTTTGCTATTCAATTGCCTTCCGTTTGTGGGCTTTGATCGAGTTGTGTGCTGCGATCCATTGCAATTTCTCAAATTGCAATTTACTTCCCTCAAAGCCTTTGATCTTTCCCGGCCGCAAGAGTTGCGATCGCTAAAATCACAAATCGCTATTCAATTGACCCTATTTTTCCGTGCTAACCTACAGGCTTCAACCTCCAAGCCCGTAGGACTTTGGAATCCAACCTCCATATTTTATTGCCCTACGGGCTTGAATAACGAATTACGGGCTTGGAGGTCATTCAAGCCCGTAGGACCTTGGACGGAAACATAAAATAAAGTATTATATTTTGGTGATGTGCAAGCTTGAGAATGTTGTGTTTTTAATTCTAATGTCAACCATTGTGTTCCCCATCATTTACAGTGCTGGATTGAATTTATATTTGCATTTAAAGTGCTCCCAGTTTTCGGGCTTGAACCACAAGTTACGGGCTTGCTGCCGATAGCATGGTCTCCAATTCTCGCGAACGGTGCCTAACTTTCCGGCCCGGCCAATTGTATAGCAGAGTAAAAGTAGAGCAACGGGAGGACGCAACTCCATCACAGCCATTTTCCTTGTTTGTGATCGAGTTATGGCCCCAATTTGAATGAGGCTGCAGGTCAGCTTGGCATGTCTGCTATAGGCAATCTTGTACATTTAAAAGACCATTGCAGTGGGGAAAACATGTTTGTGAAGTATGAAACCAATTAATAAAATAAATAGCTATGAAAGCCATGAGCATACAATATTTGTTTGTGAGTGCTTCCATCGGGGATTGCTAGTTTGCTTTCAGACTCATGGGGATGATTTGCTGCTCTATTCAATCCTGTTGTCAAGTGGCTATTCACAGTAGCAAGAAGACCGTTCATGTTCCCCTGTAAAATAGCAGAATGCATACATAACTCCAAAAGGTAGTCATACGTTTTTTTTATTTTCATAATTCTAAATGCGTGTCTGCAAAACTGAGAAGAATCAAAAATATTGTCAATAAATAAAACACCACATATCATAGAGTTAAGTGATAATTTACATTTAGCCTCTTGCATGTAACAAATAGAGAAAGTTCCAATAAGCCAAGACAGATAATGGAACAGATATGCATATACTGTAATTGCTTAAAATACATTTTACACTTTGTATATCACTTCCCCTTTAATAAAAGAGGACTATACAGTGATCAACAAACAGATTTTCTCTATGGAACAGAACAGGCCGATATTACACTGTGTACATTGTAAAATATTCAGTGTATTTATATTAAAAGCTTGACATGTATCTGAATGAAAGTGTATGCATTTTCCCACTCTATTAGAGAACCAGAGTATTATTATATTTGCAGTATGTAATTTTGAAGAACAGATTTTTTTTTTTTTAATTAATAAATACAGATTTAATAATTATTACATGTCGTTGCTCTGAGCAAAGCCCTAACATTGCAGTGATGATATTCTTTCTCATTGGGGATGGGATCTAGGAAACAAACATATATTAAACTGTTTTGTATGCAAGCTTATACTTTTAGTGTAATATAATGTAGATCACATTTTTATTTTGTAAAGAGCATACTTTAAATATAGGACTTTATTGGACATTTTGCACTTTGCAGAAATCACATCACAGTATCACTAGTTTGTGAAGGTGTTAATACAGAATTATCTACGTCATATTTATAGGGATGTTGTTACCTACAGGTGACAGGGCTTCAACCACTAGTGAAATTATTAAAGCCCAGAGTCTGGTTCTTCAGTTTGTCAAGGTACCCACACTTAATATTCAACATAGCTGTCAATCAGGTAGTCAGGAAGGCAGCTTTATTCACATTCTGAGACATGTCATTATTGTAAGTGGTCTCTGTTTGACCCCCATGACCATTTATTGCATTGCATGGGGAGAATGATATGGAAACATGGTTATTTCTTCTTATAGGCTCAAGCCTTAGATATATTTATAACCTAGCTGTCCTGTGCAGTCTGAATCTTATCAGAGTCTCTCTAAAGATATGCAGCAATTGTGGACTATGAACAGTATCAAGGCAAAAGTGCACTTTAATATAAAATTAACCATATATATCAAAGCTTAAAATCCAAATTAAATCAATCTATTTATTTTAAATATTTAATTAAAATACTCAAAGAGCAGGTGTTAGTCCTTTTAGTTGCCATTGTGTTTTGTTGATGCATGCACTCTATGTTCTTTCTATATTGGAAAGCTCAACAACCAGTAGCTGAATGCTTATATGTAGGAACTAAAAACTTGGATAGAAACAAATGTCTTGAGTTAGCGGACAGGTACATTTTTGTTATATAAAAACAAAGCAAGAAGCAGGACGCTGCAGATGAGGAAACACAAGATTTTTCTTTGTGAACAGGCCATGTTCTTGCTAAAAGTACACGTTAACATCTTTGCTTCCAGAGAGACATGCAATGCATAGTTTTTTTTTTTTAATTTTATGCAGGTCCCAATAGAAGAAAAAAAAAAAAAAAAAGAGTTAAGAAATTTGTTGGCAAAGGCCACAGAAATGAATTTCCCAGTTTTGGCTGCTGCGGCCAACCTTAGTCAAATAACTTAACAGTGGAAGTATTGTCCAAAGCTCATTATTTCTGCCACCAGTCGCCGGGACCTTTGTTATTCTATCCCAGCTCTCTGTTTTGTTGTGTCATAAGATCGAACAACTTCAGACTGGGAAACAACGCCGTGTTCTTCTTGAGAAAATGCATAGCCAACTGAAAAAAAAAGTGGGGAGGGTGTAGATGAGATATCAAGAACGACACATATCAGTAAAAGGCAAATAAATGTACATTAAATGACTTGGGGATATAATGTAAGCGAGAATATTATTTAAGGCCAAACTCCCGTGCCACCTATTATTCCAATTATTATTTCATACTCCAATCATACAGTAGACTGAAAACTTCTATTAGGAATTCAATGCTGTGCTGTAGACCCTTTGGCAGAAAAAACTACTTTACCTCGGAATCAACAAAATACCCTGTAACTGCCATGCCCAGAAGCACAAAACAGTAAAAAAAATAAATGTTTTGGGCCAAACACCAATGCATTTTGATTTCCAAGATTCAGAACGTGGGCCTAAGGGAGTTATTAATTTAAAAGCACTGTAGCTTCAAGCATTTGACTAGGCCCGAATACAAGATCTGTGATAATCTTTGCACTAAAGAGAGTAAAAGCATTGTTGTTAAATAAAAAAGATTAACTTTCAAATAAATATACAAATCCACATTACAATGCAGTACATAGAGTGTTTCTGATAGATATTATATTTTTTTTCAATGGAAAATAAACAGCATTTATTTTAACAATCATTTTCATGTTCAGCATTTTCAGTTGTTTTCCTACACTAATTCCCCAGTGCTCCTTTGACCTCCCCTCCTTTTACATTATCTGACCCTGACAGCAAAACAGAGGTTTCCCAGCTGTTAGGGAATGTCCACCTGGACATGACATATTCACAGCTCCTCACTGTCCTTTTATACCCCCTCAGGTTTTATTTTACTGAAAATGGCTGATGGTTGGCTATTAGCGTGAAAGGAAACAGGGTTAAGTTCTGGCTGTATATAGGAGCCAGAGAGCTTTTCCCCTGCTGCGAGTGTGGCTGCTCCTCTTTCAATCCTATATTGCCCTAATTCTATTAAAACCTTAATACGCTCATATTTTTTCCTTTTAACCTCTAGCCTGTTATTTTCCCATGCTATATTAGTTCTCTCCAACCACTGTTCCTATTACTATATCATATTAACTCTGCAGCACCAAGTGACTCTATCTACCCTGGCTCAATTTTAACCCTTGTCCACCTTCCACTCTCGGACTGCCTTTTCTACTAAAATAACCACTGAATACGTTCCTTTGTGTGTGCGGCATATAATAAATTAGCAAGCTATGTTAACCATCTTGGCCTTATATTGGAATACCACTGTGTATAGGTTCCCAGGTGCTTAACACCTTATTATTGTATTGAAGTAATTTAGGAAAATAAGGGAACATAAAAAAATTGGCTACTGGATGGAAGGTTACTCTTAATGAGCTATAGGCATATAATGTCCCTTATTCATATCACATATCACATCGGGACTATCTCTACAGAAGTGCAAGTACTCTGGTTGTATTTATTCTTTTTTACAAGAAGGGAGTATTATTTAGTATGGTGAATTTTGGCATATACCTATGTTTTTTGACTCCTTCTGACTACTTTGAATTGCTAGTCTACTTTGATGACATATAGTAGTCTAAGGCAATAAGGAGTGTAATATTGTACAACTTGTATACAAATAAGTTTTTTTAGGTATTTCCCATATACTCCCCGTATATAACCACTAACTATAGAACTCTTCTTTGACAACCATAAGAGTACTTAGGTTGCGCTTTTTTTCTAGATTGGTTTTAAATTTACACTTTTTTGAGCTAATATACAAATACACTTTTAATTCTTCCCAAGGACTAGCAAAGTGATTTTGCCATATGAGGGAAGATTTAAGGTGATATGAATAAGGGACATTATATGCCTATAGCTCATTAAGAGTAACCTTCCATCCAGTAGCTATTTTTTTTTGTTTTATTTTCCTAAATTACTTCAAAACCATCTTGGCCTACAAGTTGGCCAGGAATCTGAAGGGAAAGGTTATCTAACTGGGGCCTACTCTTCCATTTAGTTCTATTGCCAATGGGCACTTCTATTGATTGATATATTGATATACCTGAATCCAAGGTTTCTCCCACTGCTCCAAGGTTACAGACAAAAACAGATGTCTGCCGCCATTAAACCAAGACTGAATAGAATACTGTAGTCAAAAATTAAAGGATATATATTTTTTCTTCATAAGAGGATACACTTCAGTCCTTTACACCCACATCTCTTTTAAAACATTTCCCTATTTTTCCTTCAGCATTTCTTTCTTAACTCTTCCTCTCCAAACTTGTAACCCTGATCTTCCATTCTCCCAACAAAGTATTTACCATAAAAAAAAACATCTTTACGTCTATCTTTTAGTTCAAAAATTTTTATGAAAAAATAAGTATGCACATGATTGAATAGTGAATGGATAAGTAATAATTTAAATGATATTCTTCATGAGAGCTTGTAATGTTCCAGTAGGCTGTAAAGACTGGCAATGTATTTAAAACATAGATATTGACATCCACCCACTTATATGGTGTGTGGTTTGACTTGGAAAGCTGAGGTCTTTGACAGCAAAATCCCTAAATATAATTCTGAATAGGGGCGGAGTTACCAGTGATGCACCAGGGCCCATCTCTGGGAGAGGGCCCAGTGCTGTATAATTTTTTTTTTTTGCATTTCATTTTTCTTTTATTTAGTGTAGGGATGCTTATTAAGAGTTGTTGCTGTGTGGGGTGGATGTAGAGTGGGACTGGGTCCTAAGAAGAGATAGTGTATATACACTATGTGTGTGTAGTCTAGTGTAGGGCCCCCTCACCCTGGCTCCACGCTCATCCTGAATCTATGCTGCAGGCAGAGGATCTTCGCGCAGGCAGGCCAAAATGTAAGGAGTGCTGGTATTGAAAGGGGTCATAGGAGAGAGTTCTTATAGGAAGGGTTCTTGAGGTGGGACACTGAGTGAATTGACACTGAGGGGCAAGCGCAAAAAATATTTACAACCCCCCAATTGAAAGGGCCACAGATTTTTTATTGCACCAGTGCCCTCCATTCTCTAGCTCCGCCACTCCTCTAGTCCCAAACAATATGTTCCGATACGGTATAATTTACAATTATATATAATACTTTATCATTTGAATGTTATTAAAAATATTATCTTCAATAATTCTTTCTGAGTTACACACTGTGCATAGGTGGATATATCTTTTCAATGAGTGACTATTGTAAAACATCATTATCTTTTGGGGCTCTGGTTGTGTTGTTTAAAGTCAGTTGAAGGTGAATAAATGGAGCAATCTAAGATCTATGGGATTTATAAGTTCTTTCCTGGCATCCCAACAAGGATTTACATTCAAAACAATACAGCCAAAACTCCAATGGATATTTAGCAATTAATGGTAACAATCACCTATTAGAAATAGATATCACTCTATGCTTTGTTGGTGGATTAGAACTGCTGGTAGCAGTTAAAATGCACTGATTCTGTGCATAAATGAATACAATTGTTTCTAATTTCAAAGGAGGTGAAATGAGCCCTGGAAAGTAGTTGGAGAACAACTGGCCTATAAACTCACCAAAAACATATAGGCCTGTTTAAAACTACAGATCCCCAGTAAACAAAGACATACTGCAGTATACTACAGATTAGTAACTATGCTGCATTCCCATGGCCAGCAATTAATATCTATGACTGGTTTTCAACAAATGTCTCTAATCTCAATTAAAGCATCAGTCTCACTTACTCGGCTACTTTGAGTTAAATAGCTGTGCCAAACTCTTCTCTCCAGAAAGTCAACCAGACAATTATAGATTGGAGATAAACTGGATGAGATGTATATTCCACTGGATAGAAATGCCATTGACATAGTGTCTCTTTTTTCCTTCGCTATTAATCAAAAGTGTCTCCTCATTACAGTTGGGCCAAAGAAATAAGGGACAGTCCAAAAATATTTTATTCAAGGAAATTCAGGCTTTGGAGTTAGTAGTGTGTGCCCTGGTAAATATATAGCTCATATTTGTGTATACATGAAAAATATTAATGATAAGAAATTCCTTTGTTGAAGAGAATGTATTATTATTATTGTTTATTTGTAACGTGCCAACATATTCCGTAGCCCTATACATACGTTAAGTTCAGGCAAATTCAATATTAACACATTGCAAATAATGAAGGGCCCTGTCTTTGAGCTTAGAATCCGGTGTCCATAGAGCTTTCCCCAAAGCGCCTTGCAAGACTGAAAACTTGCAGATGTACCAAACTACACTTCAGGACTCAAAAAACACACCAAGGCCTATGAGAAAAGTGCCAAAGAGCACTATAATTAAAAAAAAAAGAAAAAACAATAAGTGTTTTTTAATTTGGCTCCCCTTAAATATCAGAACCCTAGTAGCCTTATTAAATTGGCATGCGCTAATTGAAAAGGGCTCTATATAAGCACAGAGCATATTTTTTTTACAAAAGTTTTAAGTTAGTGAAGGTCTTCACTAACTAAAAACTTCGGTAAAAAAATATGTTCTGTGCTTATATAGAGCCCTTTTCAATTGGCCGAATTGCAGTTTAATAAGGCTGTAGGTACCTCAAAGTACACCTATGTTTGTGTTGACTGTGTTGACTATTTTCACTGTACATATAAGCAAATGCTTCAAGTAAAATTGTATGATTTTTTTTATTTTATTTTGAGAATAAAAAAAGTGAACGGAATCCTTTATTAATATATATATATATATATATATATATATATATATATATATATATATATATTTATTTATTTAGCCAACATTATTTCTACAGTAGTTTTTTTCCCATAGTTTTTCTTGCTTGTGATTTTTTTCTTATCAGATTTACCTCAGTAGCCTGGGGTCAGGAACAGATTACAATCCTTGCTCGGAGCTTCCTCTTACATTAGCTATACCTGCTGCACACTTTAATTAAAATCAAATCCCCACCTGTCCGGGGCAGCTCCCCTGCAGTATTATTTACAGTCACATACTTACATGATACACCTTGCTGGACGGAATTAGCACGAAAGAGGCTTGGAGGGGTTTTTCTGCCAAGTCTCCTCAACAAGTGGTCACGTTCGTTCAAGCTGCAATGAGATTGAATAAACATTACCTCCAGTGCATGTCAACCAGGGCGGAAGCAGCTGCTACTAAGAAGGCGAAATAGTCTCTTATTACCAGACAACTGTGCTCTGATACTAAGATTACAGTCTGTTTGTTAAGCAACAGAAACTGCAGACACGACCAGGAAGATCATTTCATACCTAAGCTGTACAAAACGAATGTCTAAACAGATTCTTTAGCGTGGAAACATTTTAGAAAACACATAAACAAATGCATCCCCTATAATAATTAGAAAACTGTGTTTATCGCCTGCGTGGTGCGTTGTGCGCAGGCGCACCCAGGCGTTACTATTGTTAAATTCCAGGGGCCTCATTCAATTGCAATTTGCCCAATTGAATCGGACCCTAAATAAGCACATAACATATATTTTTTAAAGAAGTTTTTAGTTAGTGAAAACCTTTCTTTTGGATAGATGCTTGCTAACAAAAAACTTCTTACAAAAATATATGTAATGTGGTTATTTAGGACCCTATTCAATTGGGCAAATTGCATTTGAATGAGGGACCATGGAACGCAAATGCGCGGTTGTAGTGTATTCTACAAGCGTGCTGGAAAGAAGCTGCACATGTGCAAAAGAAGTCCCTGGAAAGAGAGAGAGACATGAGAGAGAGAGAGAGAGACATGAGAGAGAGAGAGAGAGAGAGACATGAGAAAGAGAGAGACATGAGAGAGAGACATGAGAGAGAGAGATCAGGAGAGAGAGGAGAGAGAGAGAGAGGCGAGAAATGAGAGAGAGAGAGAAAAGAGAGAGAAAGAGTGGAGAGAGAGGGGGAGACAGGACAGGAGTGAGAGAGACATGAAAGAGAGAGACAGACACAGGGCATAGGGAGAGAGAGAGAGATGAGAGAGAGGGAGAACGGGGAGAGAGAGGAAGACAGGAGAGAGATGAGAGAGAGAACAGGAGAGAGAGCGAGAGATACAGGAGAGATAGAGACATGAGAGAGAGAGAACAGGAGAGAGAGAGAAGAGCGAGAGACATGAGAGAGAGAAGAGGAGAGAGATAGACAAGAGAGAGAGAAGAGGAGAGAGAGATAGACGAGAGAGAGAGATAGACGAGAGAGAGAGACAGGAGAGAGAGAGAACCGGAGAGAGAGAACAGGAGAGAGAGAGAGGAGAGAAAGAGATGCGAGAAATGAGAGAGAGAGAGAGAGAAAAGAGAGAGAGAGAGAGAGAGATAAGAGAGAGGGAGACAGGGGAGAGAGAGGGAGACAGGAGAGAGAGATGAGAGAGAGAGAACAGGAGAGAGAGAGAGGAGAGATACAGGAGAGATAGAGACATGAGAGAGAGAGAGAGAGAACAGGAGAGAGAGATAAGAGAGAGAGAGATAGAAGAGAGAGAGAGAGAGAGAGAGAGAGTGTGGTATTGTAATTTATGACGGGCAAGTTATTCGTTTTTTCAATAACCATTCATTCAACTCCGTAGACAGTTGTTTTTGCTAATCTGTGATGCACGAATCATGGAGGCTTGCAGAAATAAGAGGTCCATCCTGCTATGTATGCTGAATTAGTACTGTATAAAGTAATCTGTAAGTGATTTTAAAGTTATTTTGAATAATCAACACAAATTATATCAGCTTAGCAAATCACCATCTTTCATAATAGTAATGATTTAATATACACTGAAACAGGAGTATTTTAAAGGGCTACAATAGTTCAAAACTTTGTGTCATGGAAATAAAATAGCAGGTTTTATACCTTACAAGCATATAAGAGGTACACTTGAAAATATGCAAAATGTTTTTAAAATGTAAAATAAAATAATACATCTTGTAATATTTAGCTTTTTTTGCTGATTTGGTATCTGCCATTTTGTCTTTTTGTAATCAACTTTCTAAAGTGGGAGAAGACTTTGATTGCATAGGAAGTTTTAAATACACAATAGGAATGTGGCATCGATAAATTCAAGAGCTTTCAGTAGAGTAATGGAAGAGTCATTCGTTTATAAGGACACAACCCACTCACAGACTGCATTTTTACCCTTATAATGGGGCTCAGGCAACTGTGAAATAAGACTGGAGAGAGACTCTGACAGGACACTAAATATGTTATGGTGAGCAAACACTACACAGGGCAAAACAATTACTTCATCACATTCATCTATTTGTATGTTTATTTTAATATTCTAACCGTCACTGCTCCTTTTACAGCATGTTCTCTGCCCCATTTAATGCCAAAATGCCTATTGTTCCCCTTATGTCAGGAGCAGAGCTGCTGCCGGTGCGGCCGGTGCAGTGCACTGGGGCCCTGCTCTGTGGGGGCTCAGTGCTGGGACTTTAATACATTTTTTTCCATAGTCCACCCCGTACCAACTCCTCCAGCCTCCTCGGGCAGCCTCCGTGATCCCTTAGCCCCTGGATGCACAATCAGGAAGCATCACACAGAGCGTCCTAATGCCCCCTCTGGCCAGGAAGTGCAGCATACCCACATGAACATGATCTGCAGCTCCACCACATTATAGGCAGGACTGTAACGCACATCTATCTATCTACAGTGGATATAAAAAGTCTACACACCCCTGTTAAAATGTCAGGTTTCTGTGCTGTAAAAAAATGAGACAAAGATAAATATTTTCAGAACTTTTTCCACCTTTAATGTGACCTATAAACTGTACAACTCATTTGAAAAACAGACTGAAATCTTTTAGATGGAGGGAATAAAAAAATAATAATAATAATTTGGTTGCATAAGTCTGCACACCCTATTATAACTGGGGATGTAGCTGTGTTCAGAATTAAGCAATTACATTCCAAATCATGTTAAATAGGAGTCATTACACCTGCCATCATTTAAAGTGCCTCTGATTAACCTCAAATAAAGTTCAGCTGCTCTAGTTGGTCTTTCTTGAAATGTTCTTAGCCCCATCCCACAGCAAAAGCCATGGTCCACAGAGAGCTTCCAAAGCATCAGAGGGATCTCATTGTTAAAAGGTATTAGTCAGGAGAAGGGTACAAAAGAATTTCCAAGGCATTAGATATACCATGGAACACAGTGAAGACAGTCATCATCAAGTGGAGAAAATATGGCACAACAGTGACATTACCAAGAACTGGAGCTCCCTCCAAAATTGATGAAAAGACGAGAAGAAAACTGGTCTGGGAGGCTACCAAGAGGCCTACAGCAACATTAAAGGAGCTACAGTAATATCTGGCAAGTACTGGCTGTGTGGTACATGTGACAACAATCTTCCGTATTCTTCATATGTCTGGGCTATGGGGTAGAGTGGCAAGACGAAAGCATTTTCTTACAATGAAAAACATCCAAGCCAGGCTACATTTTGCAAAAACACATCTGAAGTCTCCCAAAAGCATGTGGGAAAAGGTGTTATGGTTTGATGAAACCAAGGTTGAACTTTTTGGCCATAATTCCAAAAGATATGTTTGGCGCAAAAACAACACTGCACATCACCTAAAGAACATCATACCCACAGTGAAGCATGGTGGTGGCAGCATCATGCTTTGGGGCTGTTTTTCTTCAGCTGGAACTGGGGCCTTAGTTAAGATAGAGGGAATTATGAACAGTTCCAAATACCAGTCAATATTGGCACAAAACCTTCAGGCTTCTGCTAGAAAGCTGAACATGAAGAGGAACTTCATCTTTCAGCATGATAACGACCCAAAGCATACATCCAAAACAACAAAGGAATGGCTTCACCAGAAGAAGATTAAAGTTTTGGAATGGCCATGCCAGAGCCCAGACCTGAATCCGATTGAAAATCTGTGGGGTGATCTGAAGAGGGCTGTGCACAGGAGATGCCCTCACAATCTGACAGATTTGGAGTGTTTTTGCAAAGAAGAGTGGGCAGATCTTGCCAAGTCAAAATGTGCCATGCTGATTTATCCATCTATCTAACTACCTATCTGTCTATCTATCTGCCCCATGGAGGGGGGGGGGGGGGCAACTTTATTTGCACCGGGGCCCACCATTTACTAGCTCTGCCACTGCCTTATGTACAATATTACAAAAATGTAAATAGAGTAATAACAATATATTTAATGATTTGGCAAGATCTGCAACATTGCAAAAAAAGCATAAAGTTATATAGGTTCTGAAAATCCATGTGCTGAAAAAATGCTAAGCCGAGGTCAGCGCGTTTCAGTTAATACCTGATTTACTGCACATATTTTATTCATGTGAATGTTAATTTTTATTATGCCGGCTACCACAGGGTCACATGTAATGATTTCAAGTCAAAGGCACTTTTGAATAATCATTGCATGAGTGAATAGAACAAACCCTGCAGCACTTTCATTGATTTAAAAGAAATACGATATGGCTAAAGGCATCCTAAGGATTGAACATTACCCTTTGTTACCTGTATAATTTCTTAACACAATCTACACAGCTAGCAATTCATTTTCTAACATGCTTTTTGGTAACTTGATACTAAACTTACTTTATATTCGACCTACACAGATACAAATCAATTCATAGTGTTTATAATTTTTAACAGGCATTTAGTTGTGATTGTCTGATATATAAAAGGAGGTTCCAAATAAGGTATAAATTAAAACTAAGGTACTAACAAATAATTTATACATTTATCAATGTAACCTTACACTGAGGTTTGTAATTTATACTTGTCAACCAGCCTTTTGATCTACTAATCAAGCATAATATGTTATCTCTTTCTTATAGGTGATCATTGCCAATAGTTGCTAATTATCTTATGTTTTCATACCAAATCAACATGTACCTGACAAAACTGAGCGTGCTCAGATCAAAGGGAGGAATGAACTAATCGGCCTAATTGCTCTTCTACAAAAAAATCTGTGCTGTCTTTGTGTGCCCTCTCGCTCTCTTTGTGCGCGCACTCCTTCACTCTGTGCACCCTCTTCCTCTCTCCATGAGCCCTCTGTCTCTCTGTGCGTCATATCTCTCTATGTGCGCTCTCTCTCTCTGTGCCCACTGTCTCTTTCTCTGTGTCCTCTCTCTGAGCTGTGTGCTCTCTGTCTCTCTCCCCCCCTCCCCTGCTCTCTCCCTCCCTACCTCTGTCTCCTATCTCTCTTTCTCTCCCCCTCCCTCCTTTTCTCTCTACCTCCCTGCCTCCTCTCTCTCCCCCCTCTCTGTCCTCTTCCCTCCCTCTCTTGTTCCTTTCTCTCTCTCTCTCCCTTTCTCTCCACCTCCCTCCCTCTCTCTGTCCCCTTCCTCTCTTCCTCTCCCTTCCTCTGTCTCCCTCACTCTCTTTCTGTCTCTCCCCCTCCCTGCCTCCCTCTCTCTCGTCCTACCTTGCTCTCTCTCTCACTTTCCCCCTCCCTTGCTCTCTTCCCCTCCCTCTCTCCCCTTACTTATTTTAAACCATATAAAAACATGTGTCCATTCTAAGTCAGGTTCTACCAAAGAGCAACCTATAGATATTACACTAAAGTGGTCCTTTAAATGTGGGACGTTACTTCAAAAGAGAGGCTAACAGGGATTTTCCCTGAATCTATAGTCTGTCCCCCAAAAGAGGAACAGATGGAGGTATGGTCATTTAGGTGGAAGGTGGTACTCCAAAAGTACTTAGCTTCCTTAGGATGTGTAACATTTATAGCGCTCATTCCCATTTGCTTGTTTAAGCTGGCTCATTGTCTTTGCTGACCAGCTCTTCCTACAGAGCAGAATTTAAAGGTAGAAGAGCCAGACACCATGGGCCTCATTCTATTAGCGGCCGCAGCCGTTGCGGGGCCGCAAGGACAGGCCGCAAGCTATTCTGCTATTCTATTCCCCTCCGGCCGGGGATTCCGGCAGGCTTGCAGCCGTCGCCTTGCTATCTCTTGCGGCCGCTCGCGCCGGAGGAAATCCTTTGATCTAAAACGGCCGCAAGGAAATCAGCCGTAAGAAAATCCTATTTGCAATTCAATCCGGGAACCCTCTCTGCAAGGCTAAAACCGAGCCGCAGCTTACTTGCAGGAAAGAGGTCCCGCTAGCACCAATTAAGCACGAAATATAGCCCAAATAAAGCCATCCTGCACTTTGAGAAGACTATAAAGTGATTTTCGGTGTTAGCAAAAATAGCACAAAATTGCCCTATACTCATACTTTTTTTTAATATACGTCAAATATCAATGTAAAAAGTCCATAGGGCTTGGAGCACCTCAGACCCGCCCACGCCGCAGCCGGAAAATAAACAGTTAATTTGAACTCGGGTTTGGGATGATGTGCAAGCTTGAGAGTGGGTTCCTTTTAATCCTCATGTCCCCCAATATGATCCCTAGCATTTACAGAGCTTTACAGTGCAGGCTTGAATTTATTTTTGACTTTTTAGATTTCAGAGCTTACGGCCGGTTGCAAGATATGCGGCCGGCCGTAAGAGGAGATCCTTGCAGCCTTACGGCCGGTTTACGGCCGATAATAGAATGAGGCCCCATGGACGCCAGAGTTGCTGTGAATGTAGCCACAGGTGCATTTAGTACCAGACTTCTGCCCAAAGTAGAACTGGGTGGGAGGGAATGCCTTGGAGGCTCACAACATTTGCTTTTTCATAATGAAGCTAAGTGTTGTCGGGGTGTCAGCTTCCCTTTAATTTTCCAAGAATACATTTAACTCGACATCTGACCCGACAATTACAAGAAAACAAAGAAAATAGCAGCAGGTGCACTCGGAAAGTTTCTCTCACATTTTTACCAGGAGATTCAGTTTCTTCATCTTTGTGCTCCATTAGGAACATTTACAGTGTGGATACAAAGGATAAAAAAAACATGAATATATTTTGCCATTCTACTTACGAACCATGATTGCAATTGTCAAAGTAATGTTTCTGGCACTAGATGTTATATTTGCTAATAATGCACTCCATAAAAGTATTTAGACTTCTAGTTATAGTTAACAGCATTGCAACAACTGGAACTACATGTTTAAATCATCCATTAATATAATTCATGTTAAGAAAGGAAGGCTTCAATTTTAAACTTACTTTCAAACACTAGCATCTAAGCAATCTGTCAAAATCCTTGTCTCCACCTCCGTAAGGTCATCAAGTAAGCGTAAGAAAAGCAACTCTGGGAGGCACACTTTCAGAAAATTCTGAAGAGACAGATCAGGGGGCCGAAAAGCTAATGCTTAAAAAACTTAAATATTAAATAATATTATTTTGAAAATCATGGACTAGGAAATCCTCACGTTTGTGAATTATGTTTGTCATGAGCACTTTTAGAGAAAATCTTAATTTTTGCCGGTTGTGCGAATGCATAGAGGCAGACATGACAGTATCTTTCCTGTTCAAGGAATGAGGAGTGTGTACAAAATAGTACAAGAAGACATGTACAAGTTAATTTGCAACCCTTGCTTTTAAATATGTGCGAAGGTGGGGGGCAGGTGTCAAATGTTGAAATGATCCAAAGAGGCCACAAATCTCTTTTCTCTGTCCCACCCTCCTTATTTGATGAACAATTAGCATAGTAGACACCCTTAGGTCAATAGGAAATGTTGAGGATGTCCAACATTGAGGGCACAAACCGAGCTGGATAAATTTCGCTAAAAATGCTTTTAGCTTAAATGTATGTCTTATGAGTACATACCTCCTAATTATGCTAATTTGGTACATACTTCAAAAGCATGCAGTGTTTTTTCACAAACTACAGTGGTCCTTTAATAAATGGCTAATTAAAATAATGATATGTTCTTTGACTGTACTTGCCTTAAAGTGACACAGCAGAAGGTCCAAATATATTATATATAATTTAATACAACAGGTTTTAACAACTACTTTATCAATTTTACTGCAGTAATCTAATCATGAAATTTGACCTGTCAACCAGCATTTCTAGTCCACCCACAAATAGAAATTCAAATATTTTGTTACATAGATCACTGACATTAATTACTGATTAGCCCCATTGTTAAAAACAAACAACTAGGCATGCTTAGACCTAGGGAGCCTAGTATTTTTATGCTAATTTAAAAGTCTGCCTTAAATTAAAACACCCTCCTGGCCGGAAATAGGTGCATGGCTGTTTTAAAAAAGAGCATTCCCACTGATGTTCCAAGAGGTGACAGTGTGGAGCAGTTCAGCTCTGTGGGGATGTGTTTCAGGGAAGAAGGTAAGAGAGCAAGGGCTGCAAAGTGACAGCAAAGTCCAGGGAGTGGGGAGTTAAGGGGGGAGCAAGGGAGATACAATTGGTGCTGTGTGGCGATGGGTGCAGAGAGGGGATGGCTGCTGTGTGGGGGTGCATGTTGAGAGGGACTAAGTGCTATGCAGAGGTTATTTTGTTTGTACATAGAAACAGTGCAATAAAACAGTCATTGCTTACGTGTCACATATTCACAGTATTTAGGCGGAGTAGAGACAACAGCTGTCTATACCACCCTTACTGTGCTAAATTAGCTTTTATTTCAGAATATATGTGTAACAAAACAACATACTTAAAGTATTTGTAAGTACTTTAGCTCAAGAAATACTAATAACGGTTTTTACATCTGTATTGTTATTAACCCTGCAAGCAATGCTGTCATAAACCCTCTAACAGTTTAAAGTGATTTGGAAAAAACGCTACAAAAGTGAAATAATAATGAATGTGACGTTACCACTCGAGACTCAGCATACAAACACAAAATATATAGAAAAATAAAGCAGGATCTCTGGACAGTTTGTTAAGTTGCATTATCTATAGAGCTGGGTGTCTGTTTCCTTCTTTCTGTGCTGTACACAATGAAATGTAAAATGTCTCTGTTTACTTTGTATCCTGCACAGGATCACTTTGATGTTCCTGGATAACAATCTCCTCCCTATACAAATGCAAATGAGGAGCATTAAGACAAGGATTGCACCCATTAACGGCTCTGAATTATGTGTTCACCTTGTAAATACAGATCAGCCTAAACTCCAATTAGCATACCAAACACTAATTAGCACTAATGATATAATGATTCAGAACAAACCAACAGATTGACCTGGAACGTCTGTCCGGTTTCATTAGGAAGGGGATGTAGAGGAGATAGAAAGGGCCTGCTAACTGCAAAATAATACACTGGGAAATATTTACTATTACTAGATACAATCTTCTTTTATCAATGTTCATTCTAAAAGGACCATCACAGTATTTACTAAATCTCAATTATTCAAATGAGCCCAGCAACATGCTGTGATGGCACAGCAATTAACATGGACAGGAATTGTTCAATGCACAGACACAACTTTATATAAATATTTTTGTAACTATTTGAATGAAATGCAAAAAAAAACAAAAAAAAAAAACATGAATGTGTCTAAGATTGTGTTATATTTGTTATATACTGTATGATTCCTATTTTAATTGAATCTGGGAAGTTTTCAACCTTCCAGCTTCTATTATTATTATTGTTTATTTGTAATGCGCCAACATATTCCATAGCACAATACACAGGTTAAGTACAAGGCAAAAACATTTTTAACACATTAAAATGGTCGGCTTTTATTAAAATAGGAATCAGGCAGCATAGAACAAATATAATTTAATAATAACCATATTCTACATTTTTTGCAGATTTTATAAAGAATAATTTGTAAAGCTTGATGTTGCGATGTGGAATATAAATGATTTAATTAATATTGTGGCAGAGATCCAGTCTAGTATTTTACATACAGCTCATACTTAAATGACCACTGTAGAGTGGGAAAAACTAACAAAATATGAAGGGGCATAAATAATTTTAGGAAAAATCTTTATTTTCGTAAAAAAAAACACTTGTGTCTGAAGGATTCCATGATTGTGTCTTCCACACTTCCTGCTGGCTCAGATACAGAATGGAAGTGTTCTCCTTATTGTTATAATGTATTCAAGAGTAAAAGGGGGGATTTGTTGCTTCACTGGTGGATTTAGATAAGATTTCAGCTCTGGACACATTCACCCTCCCATAGGCCCAGTAGATGCACTGTTCTGTAACCACCTGGGGTCTTCCACACACTAGCAGAGTCTCCTAATATGAAGATTTTCTCTGAAAATTATTTCAAGCCAATGACTTACACCGCTGCTCATATTGTTCATTTGTGGCTAACTTGACAATCATTGGAAGTTTGATGCTAATCTACAGTGGTCCTTTAACAAGCAGATGAAACTCTCCAATTGTGATGGCTTCTGATAGCTTGTAAAGGGCTGTGTGGTTAGTAGGAAACATAATTAAGTAGATACTATGAAATGCACAGCAATTGAAATTTTCTTTTTTTATTTCCATGTACACTTAATTATGTAATATAATTTTGTGGTTTTTATTTTGAAATCACCCTGTTATCTCCAGGCCCAGCCAAGTGGAAGTTTAGTCCATCCAGGCCTCTCACTTGTCAGACTCAATGAATACATATCGTGTTCCTAAATATGGTTCCCTAGAAATGTAGTTGCCAGAGGCAAAAAGGTTGCAGCTGACAGCACCATAATTATGATATATGCAACTTTAATATCTCCATTAAGTCACTTATATCTAGAATTCAGAAACGTAGTGAATAGCAATGATTATATAAATGAATTCTAGGTTAGCATTACAGAATTTGCTATGTCAGTGGTTCCCAAACCTATCCTCAGGGACCACCAAAAGGCTATAATTTATGGATTTTCCTGCTTTAATGCAGGTGCGCTGATTAGAGCTCACTCATTCTGAATGAGACACCTTATCCTCACAACCTGGCCTGGTGGTGGTTCCTAAAGACAAGTTTGGGAACTACTGCTCTATGTTATATTATTGTATAATTGGTGTTTGATTCAATTTGTATTCAAGCTGATCATGAGGGTCTTATAACATCTTCACTGTTCACATAATATTGAGGAAACCTAAAGTACCACTGTATGTCAGATAAATAAATATATATATATGTGTGTGTTCCTGGCTTGTGCATAATCCATTCCTAAACTTTGCTTAAATTTGTGTAATACAGCGAGCATATGCTTCAAAGGAGCCATGTATAAAGTGGTAATTTGGATTCAAAGAGTAAGGTACATTGCATCTTATCTGCATGTCCCTACCCAGACCCAACAGAATGCAGTACAATGACTCTATTTCTGAGAAACCTGAGCAGGAAATACGTTTTTAACTTATTCAATTGGGCTTTTAAATGTGCAATTCGTTATATATATATATATATATATATATATATATATATATATATTTTATTTTTTATTTTTATTTTAACCATTAAAAATAAACTTGGGTGCATCTGATTCAATTGGGCTTTTAAATGTGCAATTCGTTATATATATATATATATATATATATATATATATATATATATATATATATATATTTTATTTTTTATTTTTATTTTAACCATTAAAAATAAACTTGGGTGCATCTGATGTTTTCTGGAAGCATAATTGCTGTATTTATGAGACAAATTTCAATTACAGGTAAAAGGGACTCTGTATTTGTCTTTTTCTCTGTGGAATAAGCCAAGGAATGTACAAAATAAAAGGACGACATACTAACAAAAACTCACCCTAATGCTACCCCAGAAGGAAATCAGGTGTAAATGACTCAACTCTGCCAGTTCACCTTTACAATCACAATCCTATGGTGCTAGTTCTGGTTCATGAAGGTTTGCATGTGAATCAAATTAAAGGTGTTCAATTTACACTGTACGTCTAATTAGACAGCTCATTATTACTGTACTGTAGACAATCAGTGCGGACAGGTAGTCAACCCAACACATACTGTTAAAAGTTTTTTTTTTTTAAATAACAGATATTGATTGATATAAACCTTTCCATTTTATTTAAACAAAGATAATACCAACTGCTTTGTTTATATGTGTTGTTAGAGATTAAGTGCCATTAAAGAGAACATTATCTGTCAAAAAGACTGATGGAGGGAGCACATTAACTACTATCTTCTGAAGTAAATAAACTGAATCACTGGCTCCTCGGGGCTATTCTGCCAATATATCATTGTATTAGCTGTGATAGGATAATAATTACTTCTTCCTCAGACTCCGCGTCTCTAACTTGGCTGGTTGCCTGTAATTGTATGATATTTACCACAATCACTATCATTTTATCCCAGTACAAATTAACAGAAGACTTAGAATAATAATTAAACATGATAAAGAGCAATATGTTTTAGAAAGCAAAATAAAAACTCAACTTTCACTTTAGGACCTGTACTATAAAATAATGTCTGTTAAAATGAAAGTACATGCATAAGTAGAATTGACTTATAATATTTAACATTTGTAATGCTAGTATTTATACTTTAAAGCTCATACAGAGTTTTCTTTGTATACAAAGTCTCCCGCTACTTTAAGTGCCATTTACCTCACTATAAGTTTTTCTCATGGTGTGAAAGATCATTCTATGTTAAAATGATCTATTGCTTTTTTTTTATTATTATTACACTAATAACACATACAAATCTGCAGTCAAAGGTCTGTTTACAAACACACTGCTGACTGTTCATGATTAACTGCATCTGCCGACAACAGCCAGGCCAAACTCCATAAACACAAGAATTATGGTTTCTCTCTGCTTTCAGGAATATCATCAGCCATTAGTTAATCCGTAAGTAACATATTTAGGAGTTTCCAGCAGTCATTTCCCTGCACAGATGAATGTGCGAAGGGTTAAGCCTCTTTCTGTATCTGGTCTCCGCACAGAGCTCTTGTTGTCAGTCTGTCTGGAGGCATGCCTAATTCTCACGTAAACACTTCTTTTATGATTTTTTTCTGTGAAAAAGGCACCGATTTCAAAAATTCAAAAAGTATTTCAACATGTTTTGAGGATTATTTTACAGTGGTATGCTCCCAGTTATACTGAATGAAGCTGGACCTTTAAGGAAGTAGATTCGAAGGAAGCAAAATGGCAGATTCCACAGCAGCATATTTTCATATAAAAAGTAAATATAGTAAATATAGGCTGAAATGGTCATTTAAACTTCTCATTATCTTAATATGAGAACTCACATTTGCTCCTAATACTGGGGTGTATAAATCTAATGCTTGTTCCTAACATTTCCCCAAGTAATGTCTTCACTTAGTCTACTACCCTTCCTATAAGGTGGTGTTTTTGGACAGTACTCTAAAAACTTCCACCCTCCGACTTCCAAGTCATGACTTCTTGATGACTGACAAAATTCTAGTTTATGGTTTGGTTCACTATGGCTCTCCATGTCAGAGAAAAGCATAGATCATTTTTTTTCTATGTCTCCACAATTCTAATTTTGCATGGGCACTCATTTTCTTTTGTTCTCATCTCTTTATTTAGTAAATACCCAGACCATTTTCTGCTTTTCCTAAAACACATCCCATTCTCACTCTTCCTCTACATCCCTAGATTAGTAATCAAAGCCATTGTAGCCTAGTACTCAATGCAGGATACTTGCTTCAGTAAGTAACTTTTAAGGAAAACAAAAACCATAAGTGGTTAACTGGCCTCTTTAATCTAGTACTTTTCAGTCTATTATTGTGCTGTAATGGAGTTTTTTTTCAGCATTTGAAAAACAAGTTCTGTGTGATTAAGATCTAAAACATGAGAATTGCAGTTTTTGCTTTAACTATGACACAAAGCAGGAACCTATCAGGAACAGATTAGGTGCCTTACAGGTATGTTAAAAAGCTTCCTTTACAATAGCCTTTGTTTATTAGATGTGTGTTGCTCTGGAGTGGGAGGGCTTGAAGCATTAGGTTTCCTGGTCTGTGTTTGGAAGGGGCTCTCTGTTTCTGAGTATTCAAGAGAGCCATTGAGTAGTCACAAATTCCTTCTAGGAGCTGGCTGGTCAATGCTGGGGTCACGGCTATTCAAGTGACTAGATATACATCTGTATTCATAGGCTAAGTGAAAAGGAAGGGGAGATAAATAAGATACCTCCGTACTGGGCGAGACTAGTCATGCAGCTCCTCCTAATCAAGCAACCGAGAGTCTTTAAATCTCAGCAAAAAGCACTTAAGTGAAAGGGAATCTCTAAGTTATTGTGTGCCTTGTTACAAGGGGTTAGAACAGAGTACAGAAGAACCTAGACGTCTTTCTTTTATGTGGGCCTGACATTCTCCACCAACCTTTTACAGGAACAAATGGCTGTTTTTTATTTTTATTGAAAAGTTCCATTAAACATATGTTTTTTTTTATTTTTGGAAGATGAACAGCAGCTAATGTTTATTTAATTAAATAGTAGAAACCATATGGCAAGATCTTAATATTAGTAAGAAAAAGGCATTGAAGACAGTGATCAATAAATCCTATTCTTATACAGAAAGAAGAATGTGTAAAGGCAGAGGTGCAGAGGAGCACCGAGGAATACACAGCATGACTATGGGCTACACCACATGCTCTGCAGTCTCCTATGGGGGTTTATACCCTTTACTTGTGTGCAAGCTGCCTATTGGTTTTGAGTTTAATCAAGGACATATTATTTGGACAGAAGATGGAGTAGCCAAACTTATTCATATATCCTCTCTTCATCTGCCTCTCTCCAAATTCAAGTGACTGTATTTTTCCTATAATGCCCAGGGCATATTTGTCTTCATTGATCTGACTGATTCTCTTCTCTCCTAAATAGTCTACATCTTTTTTATCTTCTCAATTTTCCTGATTATATGCACACTCTCATGGCCTGGCTCTTTAGGTCCTCTGTTGTCTTGCTCTCTTGTCCTTTGTCCCAGATATATCCACCCTCTCTTGTCTTGGCTGTTTCAGTCCTCTTACCCTTGCTCGCCCTATCCTCACTTGACCTGGATCTTTCTCCTCACTTGCCAGGATACATCTATTCTCTCTTACCCTGCCTGTCTCTCTCTCCTATCATGCCCCAGATGCTTATATCATTTCTTGCCCAGGCTGTTTTTATTCTCTCTTGCCCTGTTCTCTCTCTAGATATATCTATCCTCTCTTTCCCTGTTTCCTCTCCTCTGCTGCCCAGATACATCTATCCTCTCTTAACCTGGCTGTATCTATCCTCTCTTACACTTGCAGTCTCTCTTCTCTTGCCCTGGTATTTCTATCTCCTCTCATGCCCTAGATGTATATATATATATATATCTTTTCTTGCCCAGGTTATTTCTATTCTTGCTTGTCCTGTTCTCTCTCCAAACGTATTTATCTTCTCTTCAGATATATCTATCCTCTCTTGCCATGTTCTCTCTCCAGATATCTAGTCTATGTTGCCCTGTTCTCGCTCCAGATATCTATCCCCTCTTCCAATGTTCTCTCTCCAGATATCTATCCCCTCTTGCCACGTTCTCTCTCCAGATATCTATCCCCTCTTGCCACGTTCTCTATCCAGATATATCTATCCTCTTGACTTGTCTTTTTCTATTCTTTCCTGCCCTGCCCCCTCTCCTCTCCTGTCCAGATATATCTATTATCTTGCCCTGTTCTCTCTCCAGATATCTATCACCTCTTGCCATGTTCTCTCTCCAGATATATATATTCTCTTGCCTTGGCTGTTTCTATTTTTTCTTGCCCTGCTCTCTCTCCTCTCCTGTCCAGATATATCTATTCTCTTGCCATGTTCTCTCTCCAGATATATATATATTCTTCTGCCTTGGCTGTTTCTATTTTTTATTGCCTTGCTCTCTCTCCTCTCCTGTCCAGATGTATCTATTTTGTCTTGCCTTGGCTATTTCTATCCTTTCGTATTTTATCGATACTAGAAGGTGTGTAAAAAACAAACAAACTACACACTAAAATATCTGGTGTTACTATATCATTGCTCTTCTGTTATCTAAATACCAAAATTTCGTTTCCTTGAATACAGAATTTATTTTTCCATCAGATAATAGTATTTTGGAAAATGGCTTCTTGGTGCATGGATATTCTTGTATTGATAAGACACCAATACATGAATAACTCTAAACCTTCCCTAAATACACTCATTAGATTAACTATTGTAGAATAAGATGTTATTGTTATTATGGCCATGAGCTTTTCTCAAAGCTTTGCATCCAGCTGCTGTGCTAAATTATAATATCTTGGTTCATCATCAGAGTGTCTACAACAATCACTCCGTAATTAGTCTAGGAAACTATAAGTCATTGACTGCATCTTTCCTAGCCTGCCAAAGCCATATCGGTACTCTTGGGCTATACGTCTTTTTCTTACTCTGGCTATCACCATCTTCTATTTCTTCATAACCTCTCTGGCTGTTAATGCTTCTATCATAACTTGCTCTAGTTTGTTGCCATGGCTGTCATTCTCCACCTTTGCCCTGATTGTTATCCTTATCCCTTTCCTTGTGAGTTATCCCTTACCTTTTCCCTGGCTGTCACCCTACTCTTGCTCTGGCTGTCACCCTACTCTTGCTCTGGCTGTCACATCCTCCTTTTCTCTGACCGTCATATCCCTTCTTTGCCTCGCCCTTACTGTAACCCTATGTCTTTGCTTTTAGATTGTAAGTCTACAAGTTTTCAATCTTGCAATGTGCTTTGGGGAAAGCTCTATGGACAGTGGATTCTAAGCTCAAAGACAGGGCCCTCCATCTTTGTATTGTGTAAATATTGCTCTGCCTTGATCACAACTTATGTATAGCCCTGCGGAATATGTTGGCATGTTACAAATAAATGATAATAATAATAATATATGTAAAGGTACAAATCATAACCCATGCTCTAAAGGATTTAAGGAAGTCAACATGGCTGTTCCCTATATGGAAACATAAGAAAATTAAAAAAATATATAGTAATAATTCCTTATTTAAATAGTTGGACTAATAAGATTCATTATGCAAGATGAAACATACTTTTTAATAGAACTCACACAATATTCAAACCATGTGCAGTACTTGTTGAACACCAATTACGAAGTTAGATTGCTTGCACAATAGTACAGATATAAAAAGCATACAAGTACATTTGGAAATTCCAATGACTCAGTTTTAATGACTATAATGCACATCAAAATACACAATGCTCCTACAGTATTCCTCGTCATAAATATTGTAATTTGTCTCCTATAGTGTAGTATTTGGTTTTCCATCAGTTAACAGTAGTCTTTGTGAAACTGACTTCTTAATATTTGGTGCACCTGGGCTCTTGTTTATAGTATTTCTTATTGAGACAAAAACACATGACAAAACCTAAATTATCCCTAATAGCACCCTTTGGATGAACTATCTAAGTACAAGATGTTATTGTTATTAAGCATATGATTTTTTTCAAATGTTTGTATCAGGCTACTGTTCTAAATGATAACAGCTTCATTTATCCACAGTGTCTACACCATTTACTCTGTAATTACTCTATCAGGCTGTAAGTCACCAGCGGTCAAAAAACAGGCGTGAATACTTATATCTTCCACTGACCTGATAAATGGTACAAAGTGGGTGGGATCCTTAGGAAGTGATACTAAATTAAATTATGTTATTAAAAGGCAACTGCATAATAAACGGAAAACTAAATTTGAAAACTTGAAGTCTGACTGAGAGCATAATTAATCAGGCAAGGTCATACATCTAGTTTTTAATTAGAAAAAAATAAATGTTGATGCCTCTACTGGACCTTGGAAAGATCCTTCATACATTAGTGGAAGTTGTATGGGCATTTACATTTCTGCAGAGATATTGTTGCGGTGAATGATGCAAGGGGTCTGCTTCTTGGCCAATGAGAGAGAACGGGTGTCACGTCTATTTCAATTGTATGTAATTATCTTTACAATGACTCTCTGTTCCCTTATTCCCCACCCCTCTTTTCACTATTAGCTAAAAAACACACCTTCATGATTCAGCTCACACGATGTGATGTAACAAACACAAAATGGATTCCTGTACGTATAAACAGTCTTTAAAAATTGAGATCCCCTCCCCAAAAAATATTTATATCCATGGCTTACACAGGTTCTAATATTGTTAATTTGGCACATACTTGAACTGCTCTGGTCTTTTAAGTTATGTTGTATTAGAGAGGACAATAATGATTAAGGTAGTAATAAAACACAGGAATGTGCTCTTGTCACCCCAAAGGCTCAATGCCAAAAATCTTACCATAGGGAAAGATGAAGCAGCTCTCCAATTTTCGGTATCCATCTAATGTATACATTCTCAATACCACAACACTCATTCATCATTACACATAAAACTATTTAAAATGTTCATACAAATTATTTCTACCTCTTCTTAAAGGGATACTGTAAGTTTGCATATTGTGTGGCCACCGGTGAGTTTTTATTTGTGTCAGTGGCCCTTTATGGAAATAAAGTTCAATAACTTCCACACCCCTGCTTTAAGACACTGAAAGGGATTTCAAATCACTTGTAGATATAGCTAGTTAGATTGGTTTATGACATGAAACAATGGGCCAGATGTACTAAAGAGTGAAATGTTGGGGAACTCATTGGAAGTCTCTCCATGTTTATGTACTATTGAGCATATAATATTTCCTAGAATTCACCCGTTATGACCCAATACATCTTAGTAAATTAAAACTTATAAATTTGGCCTAATAAACCTACACACACTCAGTCTTATATAGTTTTAAACTGAAAACAATTAATCACCCATTAGAAATAAATATCAGTATATGCTTAGCGGGTGGATCGAAAAGACTGACAGGTAACAAAATGTAATCTTCAATGTAAATTCCTTAAAGAAAATGCTATTTTTAAATCAGGATTGAACTGCTTAATTAAATAACAGCATATTTAGAACCCTTATTGACCCTTTTAAGTGGGAATTCTGGTATATATTCCAGGAAAAAAGCATTAAAATGCAGGTTTAACAAGTAAACATACCGATGCAAAAGTAGACGCAATTAAACAAACAGAACAGGAGTGTAGGGGACATATAATTAAAGCAATGAGCTCATGATCTATTCACTTGCAATAATCATGTACTTAAACTATTCTATACAATTCTACAGAGGATGTAAAATATAAATAGGAAATATTTACTTTTGGATTTTAAAACCCGCTGATTTAAAAAAAAAAAACCTCTAGTGTAAAAGCCAGGTGTATGGTCTATTTTTTCCCTTTGTTAGCAAGACACATAAGATCACTTTGATGGTTATTTAACAGCAACATACTGTTGAAACTATGTCTATGTTATTAGCCAAGGGACGGGGAAGTGAATATAAAATGCTCTTTTATCTCCTTTCACACACCTCAAATTCTGATATGAGTGAAATCCACTGTGTAAAGATAGCTTCAAAAGCATCTCCTGTATAGCAGCCATCGTGGGCCTCAGATATAATGTGTAATTACAAGCTGCTTCTTGATTGTTTGCTCACCTTTGTATATTTTCCTTCAGTACAGTACGGTTTGACAGTAACAGGACACATGAGTTGTTTTCATTACTAACAATGGGTTTGTAGGGCCTTGAAGAGACCTTAAAAACACTCTGATTTTTTTGTTCGGTATTCTATCTTTTGATGTACAATAATCTTATTGTGTCTAGGATGCATCCTGATACTGACTAAATAGTTCAAAAGGCCACCATAGCTGTCCTTGAATGGTCTACATGTTCTCTTCCCCTAAAGTTGTAATAACATCTATTAATATAACACTATATAGAGAATTAAGAAAGAATCCATATAAGGTTTCAATTACTTTCTAAAATATATTCTGTAATAAAAATGGCATAGAGTTCCAAATCTGGTTTAATTTAAATCTATAGGTAATAAATACTTTAAAAATTGAATGTTATTAAAAAATAAAAAAAAATAATGGAAAACTATCATTAAAGTTTGCCATTCTGAGCTGTCCTTTGGCTTTTTTTTTTGACCGACCCACAAACTCAGATAGATATCTTTTGTTAATGAATCATTATTGACATCAGTTACTGATAACCCCTGAGGCATTGAACCCATGGTCTTGCATGTTGTCGCCTGCAGGGAAAAAGACTGGGCATGCTCAGACCCAGGGAGGTGCACGCACTGCACTCAAGCTAATGGCCGAAAAGCCTCAGGGGCTTAATTAATGTTAATGATCTCTCATAAAAAAAATATATGAATCGGTTTGTGAATGGATCAAAAAAACGGACAGCTCAAAACTGCAGACTTCAATTTTACTTTACTATAGAGAATTAATTTTTAATAACATTTAATTGATCAAGTACTTGTTATTACCTATAGTTTTAACTTATACCATATTTCTGTGGTGCCACTTTAACTATAATAATACATTGTACATCAAAAGATACAATACAGAACAGACATCAGTGTGATTTGCAGTTTTTCTTGTTTTCTACACTCTCATGGTACTGCAGACTTTTAGTATTTGAATACACAGTGGATATATAAAAAAAAAAAAATGAAGAGTAAACTGTGGAGAAAGCAAATAAAAAAAAACTTTATATGATACATCTTTTTTATTTGATGTTTCACTGGCTCAATTTTGCCTTCTTCCCTGCGACTGCCTGTTACTTTATCAGGTGGGCGTGTCCTTGTGAGCTAATTAGCTGTCCTTTAATCCTGCTAAGAGCACTAGCAGATGTAACTGTCACCTTCCTATTGTGCAGACACTTCCTGTATATTCAAAATCGTCTGCCACCACAAGAAGTTGATCTACTGAAGCCTAAATAGAAAAACCCACAGTAGAATGGTGGTCCAGTGGTGAGGATTCAGTGCTTTCACCACTATGACCTGGGTTTGATTCCAAGTCAGGGAACCAAGAGGTCACACCACCCTGAAGCTGAGCAGGGTTGGGTCTGGTTAGTTCCACCTAGGAATACCAGGAGCTTTATGCTGTGGCCCACTGGGGAAGGAACTGGCAACCCACTTCAGTATCTCGGTCATGAATACCAAGTGGATCAGAATGACTATGGACATAAAGATGTCCCGGTGTGTTACGGTACATGAGGTCATGGAAAGTCAGAAACGACTGAACGACGAAAACAATACATAAAAGCATAATTTACATAAAAGATAATACATTACTATGCAGACTCATCGTCGTAGGTGCCCAATTAAAGTCTGATGGCCAGATCTGTACACTTACCTGTCTACTTATTTTTTATATTATACATTTGATAATAATTTTACATACAATACCTATTACAATATTATTATATTTTATCTTACAGTTATTCTCCTAAAGATGCATGTTATTTTATTAACACTCAGAATTTTAAATGTATATACTTTATTAAATGTTTTTTAAGCAATCTATGCTTGTACTATATTCTATGAATACAAAAATAAATTAGCGAGGCTATATTATTTTTTTACAATCAAAAAACATTTTGCATATTTTTAAATGGAGTTCTTCTAAATAGTACATATTAAAAAAGATATGACCACAGCGATCATTTAATAATTACACGGCCTACCAAATTTTGTACCTCACTGTTTAATACAATTTAATAGATATACCATAATATCACCTTGGTTTATAGGTTGCAATACTTTAAATGAAACATATATGTTCATATTTTAATACTAAATGGATAGTCAATTGTACTGTTTGGCAGCCGTTGAACACATTATGTTTTTATTTAACTAGTTAATAATACTTTTTAACAACAACATAATGTTACTGGATCAGATTTACAGAAAATCTGAGGTAAATTACTTCAGAATTCAACATTTTACAGCTTTGAATGGAGAGGAAAAGTTATAATTTGTCCTGTCAACTCCTTACACGGATCAAAGAAGCGATACGAAGAGAATATTTGTGGGCGAAGCTGTTTTTACACACATGTGTATGGATAATTGTCACTGCAGGGAGGTTAGTAATATAACAGGGACGTTAGAAACAAGGAGATTCTTGTTACTTGTTGGTACACCAGCAAACTGGAGTATCAGAGCAATTGGCAGGGGAACCCAGCAGGGCTTGGGAAGAAGCAGGTTGTAACATAGATAAACACTCCATGATAGCAGTGGGGGTGCAGATTTAAAACACAAACATGCCTTAGATTTAAATCCCACGACATCACTCATCTACTCAAGCCTGCAAGTACTTCCCCCAAGAGACATGCACAATTGAAGCAGGTGTGAACAGAGCCAAGATGAAAGCACAGCACACTCAAGAGCCCAGCACCACAACACACACAGCAACCTCTTGCAGATTTAAGCACTCCACCATTATCTAGTTCACAGATGGACCACCCTGTAAATCTGGGAGTAATTACACAAGGAAGAAAACAAACTGATGTGGAGGGCTGGGAGGTAGAGGGGAGGTGGGCTGCTTACATCATCTCTATGCATGCCTTGTGAGTGTGAGAGGGATCTGCATGGAGGAACACAAACCAAAGTCACAACAAAATAAATACACGGAAAATGATTACGTGGGTTGGCAAAAACATAAAAGATGGATTTTGTTAGGAGCACAATGGCGGAGTTTAGTGCGCAGGCAGGGGAAGCGAGTAATCAGTCATGTTAGGCATGGAAGTGTTGACTTTAAACATTAAATGTAATTATAAAGAGTTCAATCAGTTCAAACACTTTCCCTCTGTTGTAGGTCACAAATAGTCAGTATGGTGATTATGTGACCTTTAACCTGCGTGCCTGTACTCAAGTTTGCAGAATATTACTTTGCTACATTGGTTTTAACCCCTGAAGTACTGGAATGAGTTCATTAGCCATAGAAATATTTGCATATTGCTGATACCCTTAATTGCCTGTGCTCCATAAGTATTTGATTAAGGAGACATGTAATTTACACATGTTTCTTGAATTCTACAGGTAAACCAATTTGTAATACAGTTGAAGCCATTTTAGATCTTCCTTCTAACAAATCAGTGTAGAACCAATAAAAAATGTCCCCATAGAGCTCCATAACTCAGTTGGTGTGGTGCCCAGCTTTACCAGATGTACTCAGAGGAGGTCTTAACACTGTTGGTGTCAGCAAGGGGATTAAACATTTTATATGTGTTGTTTTACGTTAGCATTGTTAATTTTACAAACAAATATAATATTGTGTAATGTAATCTGTTTTCTTAAATGCATTCTAGATAAATGATTTCCAGGCCTCTTAGTTTTTGCCGGGAACTGTACTTGAAATATCAATACAACAGCTTTCTTCCTTATTGTGAATCATTATGGATGTGGCTGCCGAGATCCATACAAATATATAACTTCTAAATTCTTTCTATGTGTGGCTTTGGGTAAGGCCTTCCCTGGAAATTCAATTTCCCCTGAATGTTATTCCCTATTATTGAAGAGCAATGGATGACACCAGTGCACAAAATGCTACAAATATATTAAGAGAGATATTGTTTCCTCCTATGCTCCCTGGAAGGGGTATCTTAAAAAGTGCATATGGAAATCTCAATAAGAAATCTTTTATGCCATGTGCAATATTTAATTAAAAATCAATGAAAAGCTTCAGTAACAGTTGAAAAAAATCTAATCTTGGATTTCCTCTCTGTGATTCTTTAATTTCTTACATTTTAGCAATATATAATTTTCTTGCATTAGATATACTAGTCTTTTGTGTTTGTGACTGATTGACCTTGGTCTTAATGTTATGATTTTGCCATACATTGATTAAATACACATGAACAATTTATTATGCCAAAGAGAATATTTAATATTTTAGGAATGTTTTAATTTCCTGAGATTTCTAAGATAGAAATAAAAATTGAAAGGGACACTTTCACCTACTAATTATGTGCTATTAAATAAAAGAGCTTAGGATGTCTGCATCTGTTTACAACTTAATGCATGATTTAATATATTTAAAAGTCACTTTTAATGCAGAATTCAGATGGTGAAGATACTGGAAGAGGTTACAAAGCAGTGCTCTTCGATTCGCTGTGTGGATCAGTGACATCACTACCAACCTGTGATGTAAGAGCATGTCACTCTGGTGATGTCAGAGTTGCTGTTGTCAGCACAGCAATGCTAATCATGGAGATTTCAAACAGTTGCTCAGTATTTGAAAGAGAAGCAAGCTGACAAAATGATCATTTTCCATCCAATATTTTAACAGCCAAAGTGGTAGCTCTTTAAATTGTGAACACATGCAGGGATACTCATACCCCTTTTATTTAAGGCTTATTTATTAGTAGGAGAAAGTATCTCTTTAGATCAGAAAATTTACATTTGTAATACCAGGAGAATAGATCCTCCTGATATCATAACATTTTGTATTAAACATTTTGGAATAATTTACCTTTTTCCATTGGAATCCCGAAGAACAGCTTTGGACAGTTCTTTTGACCTGGTCTCTATTTCCTGGACCTGCTCCAGTAGAGTCTTTTTGTAGGTTTGCTTGGCCCTGCAGGGATAATACAGAGAAACCAAAGGTAATTATCCTGGTACATTTTAAAGAAGGCTTATCATATCATATAATATCACTTATTACAGTCACAAAAGTCTTTTTTTCTAATGGAACTAATACCAAATTATAAATTTTCCCCTAAAAGGTTATATACAGTATTCAGAAATAAGAGAGTGCCAGAATAATGGTTAAACATTTTTGGCCTGATGTACTAAAGGTTTAAGTGTTGGAGAACCTCTACGTTCTTGTTATTTTTTATCCTAAGGGGTACTACTATGGTTTTTCATGTAGTTTAAAAAGTGATGAAGCATGCAACAAATTAGCAGTAAGAGCAGCTATGTAAACCATGACCATAAAAAATATTTTTACAATTGTATTTGTTTTAGCAGCCTTTTCTTGTGCCTGAAGGATTCCAGTTTTGAGTCCTGCTGTTATTATCTATACATGAATGAATAATAGAGGTAGATTTGTTGACTCGGTTGATTCAGATAAGCTTTTACATTTTCACATCTTTCCAGTCCCTTGCTTAGTGTTAGGCAGTTGTAAGAAAGTTTTCAAGCCCTGCTGTGTACTGCCCCCCTCAAGGCTTGTACAGGAAGATTACTGTCATGGCAGCTTCCATGCACTAGCAGAGACTGCTAAAATAAAGATGGTCTCTGATAATGCTTTTGTGTCCATGACTTACACAGCCTCTAATGTCATTAGATTGTTACACACATCACAAGCTTGTGATATTTTTATCTAATCTCCAGTGGTCCTTTAAAATGATACTGGAATAAATGCAAAATACCACAATGAATGTGAGATACTACATTTCTAACAATCACACAATAATAGACACTTTCTATAAAGCATCTAATCATTTCTGAGCCATGATCCTCAACTACAATGACACAGACTGTTCCAAACAAGGATCAGTTTTGAAAGCTCTGAAATAATAACATAATAGATGCAGCAAAGCATTGGCAGAGCTAAACAAAGGAGGACTACAGTTCAAAAACTAACTTGGGGCCCTCCCCAAATGGGGGGCTGTCATTTTTTTTTTCTCCAGACCCGCACCTTGGTACCAACTCACTCAGTGCGCCACCTGTTGTGCATTTTGTTGTGTAAAGAAAAAGGTTATGCCTATATATTGACGTTATATGGTTGTCCATTGGTCTTGCTGTTACCACTGTAAATGTACATATACACTTATAGTATACCTATTTAACATAGGAAAATGTTTTAACTCTTCATGTTAAAATTAAATATGAAATATTTAAGTTGGTAAATATGTTTTATCAAATGAAGACTTGGCCAGGCTAAATCTTGGATATTTTCACATGGGTGAGAGACATTTAAGATGAAACATAACAAATGTCTCAAGATAGAGTGTTTAGAGACATACGCATCTCATCTCACGTCAATACTTCATTGTCCCAAATAAATATCGTTAGAGCAGGTGTCAAGCTTAAGAACAATGGTGTAGTCTATTGCCCAAAATACTTGGCAGTCAAGATCTGGGACAGAGGTCACACGTATTTCATAATAAATTCATTTTTAATACATGTAATTAGCCTGCTCTCTTGGGGGCAGGAACAGATGTACATAACATATTATCTATATACATTATAGTTATACCTATACATGCAAACAGGGAGTAACCTATTGTGATTGGTGGGGACCAACCTTGGGACGATGGGGAAGAAATACTTTATCTAATAGGCCGAAAGAAGGATCAGGGTTCTTGCTGGTCTTTCCCTAGTCTTTCCTGCTCTATTGCCCTGAGCTTTTCTGTCCTGACAGTCCTGTCTGGGAACATCTCTGACTGTCATTATTTGGCATAAACCTATGCCCCCTTCATATCTTCCTTAAGATATCTTACTATATCTGTCTATATCCAAATTCTATCCTATCTCTACAACTCCTTCTAACAAACCAATAACCTAAAAAGGGATTACTTCGGACTATCTTGAGAAGGGATTCTAAAACGAGACATGTGCTATCCTGAAATCATATACATGGTAATGTATAAACTTGTATAACTTTCTAATTTGTAGTAGAGTTAAAATAGTCCAATTTTCACAATACTTCTGTTACCTTTTTGGGAGTGGTCACAGAACAAAAACTAATTAGCACCTGCTTTCCGGACTGTAGATGTTAATCAATATATTTCAATCCATGCCATATTCTCTACAACAGTCTGATTGACTTTATTCAATAATATAACCAATTAACTCTGTTACAAAACCAATTATTAAAACGCCTATACAGCAAACCATACTTAGCAATATTCCACACATATATAGTCTTGTGTCACACAATCAACAAAACTGTTTTACATCATCATTGATTAAATATTCTAATTTGATAAATTAAATTAAATGTAATAATTTTTGATATAAGACCAACAAACAAATAATAGCTTGCAATACCTAAATACAAAGGTTAATTAGCTTGCAATCACATATACAATATAGCCAACTTTGATACATATTGCTTCATTATATATTTCTATAGTATAGCTGCCATATAAATTGTTTACCAAATTTTGCTATTTACTGCTTTCATAGAGTAACAGGTTATATTGCTAAATATTAATATCATATATACTGTATCAAATAGACAGCTGATTGTTTATACATTCTGGGTATCATTTCTGTATTGCACTAACCAAATAATAGACTGTCCTAACCAAACTTTATAATATTATTATCTACTTGCCTGTCAAAAATGATGGGAGTCAAATTGTTCGCCACACATTGCCCGTCAAAAATGATGGGAATAATTTTTCCCCACCTCCTCTCCCTCCCTTGTCTCCTTTCCCCCTCCTCCCCCCGTGTCTGAATCCTGCCAGTAGCACCACACTCACCTCCTCTGGCTCCCGTCCTCCGGCCGGAACTACTTTCTGGATCAAGTTGCGCATTGCACATGCGCATCCCGCCTGCGTGATGCGCGGCTTAATCCAGACAGTAGTTAAGCAAGGGTGGAGCGAGCCCGGGGGGCTTCTCGATGAGCGCCTCTGGCGCTCGTCGCAAGCCCTCCAATGGCAGGAACCAGGTACTGTGGGGTGATGCGAGCCAGAGGGAACCAGGTATGATGCAAGCCTTCGTGGTTACGGGCCACAAATGCCTTGCCTTGCAGTTGTGGCCCTATGGGCAGCAACAGAGTGACCAACAACGTAATGTGACGCACACTGACAACTATTATAGTGATATACACTGTTTATATTGACCTAACCAAATATAGATTGTATTAAAATAAATTGTTAATCCACATTTGATAAGTTTGTATACACTGCTTATTGATCTCTGTATTGATCTAACCAAATATAAAGTGTGTTAAGACTAATTGTCATCCAATCATCCAAAAGAGATTGTAATAGACATCTGGTAGATTGCATAGTGTGATCTAACTAAATATCAAAGCTTACAAGTGTAAACATTTATAATTGTTTATCCTTGATTTTTACTATTATCCCAGTAAATGCTATTTCTGCACACAGCGTATACTTGTCTATAAATTGATCCTCAAACTCAATTCATCTGTACATTGTAATATTTTAAGGAACTATATTAATCTATACAGTGTAATATGTATGTCATATCAAATTGCATGACACTCCCAAGACCCCTTCCCCTAGTTCCCCTCCCTATTACACTTTCCTATAACAGCAATCCTCCCCAAAAACCCATAGCTGCAGCCCCCCCAGACATCTTTCCATAGCTGGGCCTCCCTCAGAGGAGAGCCTTGGTGCATTGCACTATCTGCACCACTGGTAGTTCCGCCCAAGCAGCAACTATACTAAAAAAAATAAAAAGATATTACAGAAAGAATCATTTTGTAAGAATAGTAATAGTGATCTTTGTGTAATTCAAACAGACAGGAAGCCTGTATAATTGTGTGTAAGAACCGGTGAAATTCTGCCTCTTTTACTTTCAGATGTGAGGACTTATAACAAGTGGTCAGTGATATCACTTAACATTGTTTTATTAAAATGAGCCATATATTTTTACCCCACATCTATTATATGACAAATTATAAACCATTTTGCACTGCTCTCACAAAGCAAGGCCTTCATCTCCTCCTGCGCCAATGTTTATATACATACTGTATGTATTGTCTTGACTTATTTATACTGCCTTCAAATATAAATTAAATGTTATCCATGTATTTATAGTACCTCCAGCACTATGGATTCTGATGGCACTCTATAAATAAATTACAATAATCATACTACATTCTTAACAAGGAGCTTCCATGATGAATACATGAACGGATATTATATAAAAACTATATTTCTAAAATACTGTGTCTTGCTGCTTTCTGCAGATCACAGAAAAACTCAACTTTCTTCAATAAATAATAATAAATTCTGCCGGGGAAAAAAAATAGACCCACAACATTTTCAAACTGACACACAGTGGAGTTGTACAGCAGGATACTATATGAAAAACAGGACTTTGGACATGAGTGTTTCATGTAAGAAGATGTTTTCTAACATATTTCAGAAATGGTGGGAATTTCCTTCTTATTAGCACTGGGGACTTGGAGAATTTTGGCTGAAATTCTGTATTTGTACTGGAACACCCCAAGGTACAGAGATCAGAACCAGTTTATATTGCTTTTTGGAGTGTTAAAATGAAAGATGCTTGGCCAGGTCAGGAGCCCGTGAACGGTTACGTTTGTGAATTTTCAATATTGTAAGGCGCTTTGGAAGATTTTGAATGCATAAAAAGGGCCCTCCACTTTTTGCCATGTGTTTAATATTGTATTTTTTCCGTGTACTTAACCCCTGTATAGCGCCACGAAATATGTTGGCGTGTTACAAATATCTGATAATAATAATATTAATAAAAAAGGTTGACACAAAATGTCAGTTACTGAATGTTGAGAGGACAACATGCTCTACAAAATAATTGTCAATGTATTTTTCTCCACCTCCGTGGGTATATCCTACATTATTTTCTGACCAGTATTGGTTTGCCTGCAATTGCTACTGTAGGCAGGTAGAAACTCATATCAGGACAACCTCCTAGACAGATCATTGCTCATTCCCTTGATACTTGATAGGGGTGGAGCAAATTATATCTACTGAAGTATGAAACACTAAAGTTTAAAAGTAAGTTTTAAAAGTTACATTGGATTTTTTCTCAAATTGTATTGCTAGTACAGTGATCATTTAATAAAATATGTAACAAAACCATATTGTGGGTCTTATAATCAGGGCCGGATTAAGACCTTTAGAGGCCCTAAGCACTTAAAAGATTTCAGTGCCCCCATATATATATATATATATATATATATATATATATATATATATATATATATATATATATATATATATATATATATATATATATATATATAATTTAAATAAAGATAACCTTTACAATGTGTATCATTAACCTCCATTATTACTATTTTAATATTATTATTACATTTATGGCATTGTTTCATTTATTGTGGGAGCCCCTTTTTTGGAACCTGGTTCAGCTGCACCATTTGTAGTTTTGCACCATATGGTCCATGGTAAATCCAACAATGGAACATTTCTGTGGTGCTCCCCTTCCCTTGATGCCCTAAGCACATACTTATTTTGCTTAATGGTTAATCCAGCCCTGTTTATAGTGTATGGTTTAGCAAACTACTTGCAGAGGATTTGGCATTAAATACTTTAGATATACCCAATGAGTTCATTTTTTGTAACTTTTTTTTATAACAGGAACAGTTTAACTATGAATAGTACTTAAAGTTATATATACAGGATAATATGGATTTGCAGAGATCCTATTGAATATTAACATCAACAAAACTGATACCCTGTGAAAAATAACATTTGGGGAAATGGCAACGAAAGATAAACAGGAATCACAGGAAATATGAAAAAATCTTTTATAGTTTTTTACCTAACATTTCTCCAAATGTCACAACCAGCTCTTCTAGCAACTGAGAATCTGCAAAAACAGTCTACACAAATAAAATATGGTATTTCACATTGTTGTTATATTAAAATATGCCAAAAACATGAACTAATATACTATTTCTGTAAGTAAAAATCTATTAATAACCCATGTAAGGATATTTTGCAGTTCTTTTGGCCACACAGCAAAAAATATTAATATTTTCTTTTGTTAGTCCAAAATAAACTTGATAGGCATCAGACTACAGAGTGGCGAGCTTACTAAATTACATGGCATAACAATTTCAAAGACATGGAATATTTATCTTGATAAATGGGTAAAGAAAATGTGGGCACTTCAAAAGCCAACTTCTAATCAGTCCCTTTCATTTGGTTCTGAAACAATATTTTTCTTTAGTTAATTGCTGGAAATAATAGGTTTTGTTACCGATTACAGCAACTGAGATAAGTACTAGAATGCTGCGTGAAAAAGTAAACACTTCTGGGCCTCATTCTATTGAAAAACAAGACATTGGTTTGTAACTATTTAACTTTGAAGGACCACTGAGTTTTAGAAAAAAACTTCATGCTAGTGAAGTATGTAACAACCTAACAACATTAATAGTTGTGTAAGACATGAACACAAAAATATTTTTAAAAAACATCTTATCCGACTTGCTCCAGGCAATCTGGCATCTATAATTAATGTAACCCACGCTGACTGTGTTTATCATCTGGACAACTGTGTCCAGGAGAAGGAGGGAGGTACAAGAGGCATTTAGATGCTCCATGATTAAGGGTCACTGTAATTTTTAAATTATATTTTCTTGCTAAAGCCTTTCTTTCCATGTATTTTTAATGTTTATGAAAGGTGAAGAAATATATAGATTTAAATTATAAAGCATTTACACTGGCCTTTTAATGCCAAAATATTACTCCTTGGATGATAATTATACTGAACCCCGAGACAGAGCTACCGCTGGTGCAAACGGTGCAACGCCCCCCGCAGGCCTCCTGTGGCCCTCCAGCCCCCTCCCGGCTTTCCTGTGTACCTGCGAGCTCCCAGTGGGGCCCGTGGCCCTCTTGTGGACCCCCCGTGGGTCCCCAGTGTCCCCTACGGACCACTTTGGCCCCTGCAGGTCCCTTATGCTCTCCTGGGGTCCCTGTGGCCCCTAGGGCCCCAGGAGACCTCCAGTGGGGACCCTGTAGGTCCTTATGGTCCCCAACAAATCCCTGGGGACCCCTGATTGCCCTGTGGCCCCCACGGACCCTTATAGACCCCACGGACCTCCTGTGGGTTCACTTGGGCCCCTTATGGCTCTCTGTGGCCCCCCACAGGTCCCAGGGGCCCTCCTGTCCCCCTATTGCCTTCATGGTCCCTTGTGGTCCCCCACAGGTCCCTGGGGCCCCCAGTGCCCCCACTGCCCTTTATGGCCCCCGTGGACCTCCCGTGGGACCCCTACAGCCCCTTATGGCCCCCAGGGGCCCCGTATACCGCAAACAATCCATTTTACAGTAAACTTTAGAAAGGGGAGAAACAAGCAATTACTATATTTATAATGAGCAGAAGTCTTTAAAGGTATATTTAATGCATGGGCAAACAAAAATGTTTTGGGAAAATTGTGAGTCTCTGGCCATGGCAGTGAAGTTTGGATCTAATGTACAGATAGGGATATTTGGACATATTTGGATGGATTTGGAAAAATATGAAATGAGGAGCTCATATGAAAAAAAAGGTAGTAAAACTATGTTATGGGTGCCAGCTAGATGTTTCGGCGACTGCCTTGTCAAATTAGTTAAGCATTTGGTTCATGAAACCTGGCCTTCCATGATGTATCTAGATTTAATCACTGAGCTGAGCATAATTTCCCTAGTTCATAATAATTAATCTACCAACTTTTGTTTGACATGCTTTTAGAGATTCTTGTTCCACAACATTTGAAATGACACATCCTTTCAAATTCAACTAGTTTCGTAATTATTGTGCTCTGCCATGCGTCAATGAATATACTGTATGAAGCCCTCTGATTATATTTTTTGTTTCCTACAGAATGTCTCCACATGTTTCTGGGAGCGACTGAAAAGAAATCTACCTTTAAAGCAAACTTTTTTGTATCTGATACAAAATGGAGTTCTCACAATTGTGTGTGAAGTACTTTAATTAAAGAGGTATATATGGAGAAATAGCATTTTTCACAAGTGACAATAATGACCTTACTATCCAGACACATTCTTTATTTCTCCTTTTATTGAACTACTGCCTTGCCGGTAGGCCTGGCTATATACATTGCTGCACAAAATGAATATATACAGGGTATAAGGACGAGCAGGGTGGGACACTTGTTTATGGGTCTGTTGTGGAGCAGGGGTAATGGAAAGTATTTGTTTATATTTGTGTTTAAGGATGATTATGTACACATTCCACAGAGTGTGGGGCAAATAGCCAGCAGGAGGGGATACCTACATCTGGGGAAATTTGTCTGGAGATACTGGTCCTTGTCTAAGACAGACCTACAATCCTCTATGCGATTAGTTGTGTTAAATTCCGTAGGGTGCTTGCAGTGTGGGGGATTGGTCAGTGACTACTCTGATTAGTGGATGGCTGAAAGTTTTACTAGGACTAATTCAGACTCCCATGAACATCCAGTTGTTATGAAGAAAGGGTAGTATTATGTCTATAAGGAAATGGACAGTGTCAGTGAGTGGATAGAGTGGTAATAAAATATTGAAAGTAAATTGAGGCTGAGCATGTGTTAAAAAAGTTTATGTAACCTTCATATGATGTTAGGTTTGCATGAAAAACTGGCAAAAATATCTGGACATATATAAATATGTTAAATATTATTATTATAAATTATTTCTAATGCACCAACAAACGGTATTACATAGGGCTATACAAGGGGTAGAGTACATAGATAAAAATACAATTACATCCATATACAGGTCGAGTCACATTATTATTATGATCACCGCCTACTTTTGACATCAGCAGCACGTAGCCAATGAAATATTGCATGTGTCGTGAGCTAGCTTGGTGGGTATATAAGGTGACATGTAGGGATTCCGAAAACATATTGACCATCACTGTTATCAGTAAAATGTGGAATTAATTCACTTTTATCACATGCCATTGATGTCAGAGTCAGGTCAGCTGCGAAGGTGTGTGAGGGCCACCAGACACACTACAGTTGAGCAACTCACCGTCCAAACAAACCAGGGGGCTACCAGATGTGTGTCTAAAACTATTTTACAGCAAACCCTGGTAAGTATGGGGTTCCGAAGTAAACAGTTTTGTACTGAATCAACGCTGACAAGGATTTATCACCAGAAACTGGAGGTTTTCTGCTCCATCATGTGGATGGACGTTGATATTTGAGGCGCGAAACCACTGAGAACAAACCCTCTGCAACCATTAGAAGAACACAAGCTTGTGGCGGCAGCGTTATGGTCTAGGGAATGTTTTCTTGGCATTGTTTGGGTCCACTCATACCTCTAGAAGGCACTCTTAACCGATTGGTTTATCTATGCATCCTTACAGATCAAGTAAACCCATACATGTTGACTGTCTTCCGTGGAGCAGATGGGATCTTCCAGCAGGACAATGCATAGTTATTAATTAAGTACACAGACAAATGGAGGTTAGATTTCAATCGCTTACGGGTTTGAATTATGAGTTACGATCAGACCCGCATTCAAGAAATAATGCAATATTAATAAATTAGTAAATATGATATTCTAGTTCATGCGAGTTCCATTATATGTATAAACACATTGATTGCCGGGATCGATATAACAAGGAAATGAAACATAAAAAAAGTATTTTATATTGCAGATTTGCGAGCTTGAGAATGCTGTTAATTTTAATACCTAACATCACTTTCCCTTTAATCTAAAATACAGTAGTGTGTTGATATTTGCATTTATAATGCTACAGATAGGACTTTAACCCCATTGTGGGTCCTCTCTAGCATGCGTAGGCGCTATGGCTCCATTTGTAGGTTACAGGTTTGAACGCTAGTGGATTCGAAGCAATTTATTAGCGATTTACGGGCTTGACAGATCAAAGGCTTTGCGGCAACGGAGTTCAGATTTCAGCATCCCGTAGGGTTTTTCTGCCTGTAACCCGCAGATCGTTTGCGAGTAGCTATTAATAGCCGTAAGTCTTGCGGGCTCCGTTATGGGCTACGAGTTCACGTTGGGGGAATTTAATAGTTCTGTAAGTCTTGTTTACAACCTCAACTACTATGTATATCAAAAGATCAGAAGATCATTTATTTGAACTAACAGTATACAATTTTATGCAAAACAGTGCAAGGGCACTAAGCATACATTTTTTGCATTATTGCAGCTGCATTTTTAGTTACACCACAGTATCTCAGTAAGGTGTGAATCAAATTATTATTATAATTTGAAGAGTCCTAGCCCAAACAACTGTAACATGCTGATAGGAACCTGCTGGTGGCCCACACAGTGCTAAATGGCCAAATATCCCAAATGTGTCTTAAGCAGCCAAGAACTACAGTGTGAATGCTCCCCATGTAGTAGCAGAAGCAGAGTCACTAGGGGTTATCCAGAAAGACCAATGTTATTATTACCCTGACAAGTATTAATCCTGGGGAGGAAACCGATGATTTGTGTAGTACTTACCAGCCAAGACTGTGAATATATTGGGCAAATCCATCATGATAGTCTTTGTTGTCTAATGGCTTGCATAAGCTTGTTACATCAATTAGTTGGAAAGTGTTATGGAATCTGTGCTTAAAAGGGAATTATTTTGACATTGGTAGACTAAGCTATGTCATGTTACATTTATACAGTTCAGCTGTAAAGATTTTACTGCTGGAATTTTCTGCAATAAATGTTCTGTTTAAATTAGGGGAACATCTAAAAATACAAGTTTAAGTATTTGCTATAAACACATACACAATGTTTAGTTTTTAGCATCAAAAACATCTTATACAAAATGTGACAATGATGAATTTATTAGAGCTCCTATTTATTACACCGAAAAATGTAACTTCAGCAAGAAATAAAAAGGTGGTGGGCTGCCCGGAATTGCTATAATACACTAAAAAAAGCATTTTTTTCGAATTTGAAAAAGCGACCTGACTTCTAGTAATCTTCCTTTATATCTGGAATCCAGGCGGTCCTTAGTTCTAAGTCTTGCTGATTATATTTGTCCAACCAATTGGCATCTATGCAGTGGTACCGAATTTACTGCTTACAATGGCACATAATAAGTACCCACTTTCTAAAAAGAAACAGAGAAGGGGGCATTCTGTTCTCAAACACTGCAAACACAAGTCTATGCTGCAGGAATTATCCGAACAATAACCTTTCATGCAAAATATGATTTTTAAATGAAAGTTAGACATTTTATTGTTCCATGTTCATTAAAAAATATTATAGAGTCGGTTGAAGACCAGTGCTATGTGATCTCTGTTGAGGTGGTCCACAGTACACCTGGGATTACAAAACAATTATAAAAAAAATTATAACAAAATTAATGAAAACACATAAAAAGTGGGGAAGTGTTCAATGTTATGGTTCATAGGTGCACAGAGTAGGTTCTTACATTGTTGTTGTTGTTTAGCCCTTCAGTCATGTCCAACTCCCGGTGGCCATGTGTTTTTTTTTGGCAAAGATACTGGAGTGGGTTGCCAGTTCCTTCTCCAGTGGACCGCAATTTGTCTGATCTTTCTGCTATGACCTGCCCATATTGGGTGACCCTAAATGCTGTAGCTAACATCTTCATTGAAGCCCCTTCACCACAACAAGGTGGTAAGTTCTTACATAGTATGGCTCGTTATAATTGTTCAGAAGCAGTTAGATAAATTCATTAGGTGGTTTGTAAAACTATTAGTGATCCACCAAGACACTGGTCAAACAGTCCATCAAAATACATTTGGGAACCACTACTCTATACCATCCTCTTCTGGATCACTACCTTGTTGTGCTGAAGGGGCTTGTGTACCTCAATAAAGCTGTGAGCTATACCATGTATGGTCACCCAAGATGAGCAGGTCATAGCAGAGAGGTTAGACGAATTGCGGTCTACTGGTGAAGGATCTGGAAACTCACTCCAGTATCTTTGCTAAGATAACCTTATGAATAAGCACAACCAGAGACATAACAATAGATGTGCCTGGCGTGCTGTGTCCATAGTGTCACAGAGAATCTGACACAACTGAACAACTAAACTACAACACTGTATACCATATATCTATCTACTGATCTTCCTATCTCATTAAACATCCTCAGTATAGTTGTAGTGATTATTGTGTTGTGTGGGACAAAAAAAAACATGGCAGTCAATGCCAACTCAAACATGTCTATAAATGAAATAAGACTTTGAGCTGTAAACAGTATGATAAATATAGGGATTAACATGCCTTAGTATATTTCTGTATGAGCTCTGATCAGCGAAGCATAACCTCCTCCATTGTATCCTTGCCCCATTTGTCTCTCAGATGTAATCCAGCTGTCCATATACAAATACCCCTGTATTACTGCACCCATTCCTATGCAGCCATAACTCTATCAATCCTGCCCGTGTGACAGATTCAGATCTACACAATTATTTATAGTCCGACACATCCCATCATTCATCTACTAAATCATGGTTACCCACTCACTCTATTACTATTTGGTTACATCATTTCAGTCTGGCTAGTCCATTCATCATTGAGATGTCTACACTCCATTACATGGGCTTATCTTTACTGGATATTAGTATTTGTTTGTAAAGGTCAGTATTCGATAAACAGTGAGTTTAGCCGTAGAGGAGTCCACAGGATCAGCGTTTTGACTAATTTGTAGTGAACACAATGAAATGCCATAGTATAAGGGGGCTCCATCCATTTGTTTAATTAGTGCCACTGAAATGATAATGAAAAATATTGTAGCTTTTTATCTGCAAGAACTAAAATAGGTTACAGGTG